>JASBNA010000103.1:0-97390 GCA_038087015.1 Cerrena zonata | reverse complement strand
GGTTTCGTTCAGTCAGGAGACTGTCTTCAAGTAATCCTGATTTGGCTGCATATAACGACATTATTTCCAATTACTTCGCTCGCATGACTCACCTCGACGACCAATATACCTATCAATGGTTGGTATGAATTACAGCCTTGTATGATGCTCCCGAGACCCTCGAACTCGTTCGGCCCGATCATGATCTCCGCCAATCGATTTATTAGCGGTTCAAACTCAGGGTTCAAACTCTCGTATGCGCAGCTGCTCTTTCCCCTTACCTTCACCCATTCCTCTTTCCTCATAGACATGGCCAACGCTGAAGAAAAAAACTACTACGAATTGGTATCATTACAACTCACCCAATAACTAGAAGGTCTATCGCTGATATCTCTGTAGCTGCAGGCGGAGCCTTCCTTCAGCGACCGGATGATTGAAGCAGCTTGGAAAGATGCTGTTTCCAAAGTAAGTGGCTTCATATCTTCCTATAATACAAGATCAATTATAGAGACTACAGCATCACCCTGATCGTGGATGTACCGATACGATGGTCCGATTAATAGAGTGAGTCGTTTTCCTTCACAAATACAAACATATACTCTAAGTGTTTCGTCATACAGCCATGCCCATGAGACTCTGGGGAACAAGGTATGTACGACTAGGACTAGAAATATGTCTTTCTGATAAGAAGAAATGATAGGAAGCGCGTTACTTCTACGACTTGAAGACATTCGGCCGATCATTCAATCGAAGGGACATTGAAGACAACTCGGTGGAATGCCCTTGCCCTCCAAAGGAAGGTCGACGTGGTGAAGAGTGTTCATTCTGCTTCTATCGCTCTCTCTGCCACTATAACCACACCCACATGTGTACGGCCTGTCCTAAATGTAAGCGGTGTGATAGACACATCGCTCACATTGACAGTCATGTCGACTGTTGTGAGTGTTACCGGACCGCCAACTAAAGGAGCAATAACAAGCGTTATAAATATGATGACTACAGGCTAGTGACTGACCATCCAATCTATTGGATAAAATATGCGTTAACCTCAAGTGTGTCTTTAGATCTCCAAATGCCAACAAGTTGTATACATCGTACTGCTGCTAGATAGCAGCATATTGTACACCTACTGCACCCGATACATGACTTTTCGACAAAGATTAATCATTACTATTGTATGAGGTTGCACGAAACAGCGTGCATTGGATGATGCTGCTGGAATTTCTCGTGGTCGGCCGACTGAATCAAAGTCGAGACCGGGCAAAGTTTCAAATACAATGCCACTTGGCACAGGTGTCTAGGCCTCATTAACGAGATCTGATCAGATTCAGGGTAGGTATCCAGCGACGGCCGCATTGTACGCCACTCGGAAGCAAATTGATGATGCAATTGCGGGTGACGCCGCTGATGTCCGTTCGCATGAGATAAGACGAGAGATCGGGATATATTAGGTATCTCGATGAACATTGCATCCGAGTGCCTAAGCTCAGGGCAGGCCGGGAGTGATCACCATGGTTCAATTGCAATGAGATCGCACGTCTGTCTCTCTGCTTCTGATTTCTCCTGATGGAGTCGCAACAAGAGCCTCAAGCTGATGCACCCAAATATCAAGGTAGTTGGAAATCGTCGTTTACTCACTGGGCCAACACAATGTTGGATCTCCACCGGTCGGGATCGTTGGAGACACAACAATGGTTTGAGCGTGTTCTCCCAATACTGGTGTGTTTTTCATGATACAAACATTTATCAGTTTAGGGATGATTATCTATCTTGCCCAATAGACCGACCAAAACCTTACGGAAATGCGCAGGAAAGGAACATACAAGGATGTAGATGGCGGTGTAGAACTGTTGCAGAAATATGTATCAACAAACTGGAGCGAGGATTGGAGATCGTTTGCTGGCGTCTTGTCACCAGTGGATAGTTCGGCTCGGGGACCTCGCAGACGAAAGTCGGCCGGAAACTTTCAACTCGGCTTACCCTATACTGGCCCTTTAACGCGAAAGCGAGCTCGACAGCAAACAGGAATAAAGGAGGACGAAGATACTTTACCTACGAAAGCCCCATCTCCATCGAAGCAAGTCACTGTGCCAGCCTCGGCGAAGAGGATGACGATGGTAGTGGAGGTCCCAAAATTTAAGACGACTGTACCAAGTACGCTCGCTTCTCATTGTAATGACATTACTCAGAAACTGACATTAAGCTTTGCAGGATCTCCAAAGGCTAGTTCGAACTCCCCTGAGTGGGACGAGCTACGTACAAAAGAATGGGTTTTAGAGCAACAATCTCTTTCTAGATCCAGACTGCATGAAACAATCCCCACGTCCGATGCTATACCAGACTATCTTGACATACCTCTCCCCAGTGGATCCTACCAACGAAAAGATCTCGAGAAGCGACTCGAGCAACAATATCGAGAACTCCATGAGCTAGAGCTCCAACAGATGCATATTGAAGTGTCGCAGCGAGCAAAGGTGGAGAGTATTGCTAAGATTGAACATCTTCTCCAACAGGGGCAGACTTCGGGCTTCAGAGAAGTGGAAGAGGTGCTGCAAGAGAGGGGCCCTGGGTCGTCAGTAGGGAACCAACTGGAATATCGACTGAGGTCATCAAAGCAACTCTGATTAGCGAAACAAGCTTGGTACACATTTCCTGTTTGTAATTAGTATTTCTTGTCCTGTATTCTCTACTTGTCCGACCTTATTTCAAGGAATTCACAGCAAGGGTTGAAAATGCACAAAAGTCGGACAACAAGATTGGATATCCAAATCTAGATCGATGTGCTCCAGCCAGCTCTACACCTGTTTGCATTATCCGCATATTAACATCTAATCCTTAGGACATTTACTATGATGCCTTAGAAGTTAAGAGCCTCTACATCAACGGATTCACCAGCGACTACATGAGCAAGAATTACCCTCGCCCTACTCAAGACCTCTGCCGAATCCGAGATCGCACCAACATACCGCCCGAGAAGGTCTCGCGGTACTCGCACTGCATACAGCCATTTCTTTCAGAGGTGTAAGCGCAAAAATGAGGAAGATAATCACTTATACGCACCTCCTTAACCGGCTGAAACCACCATGCTGGCTTCCCCACATCCGTTTCGGGCTCTTCCCACCAATGCAGAAGGGTGGAAAGATAGTTCGAAGCATAACCAAACATCCATGGCAGGCAAGGGACAGGCGGTGGTGAGTCATCTTTACCCCGAGGGATTTTATTCCAGCGAATGACAGGCGGAAACGTGGAGAGGATATCCACCCAGGCTAGCCTTTTGGCTATTTCCTTGCTGAGCTCGGTGGTCATCAAACCCAGCATGCATGCGTCCGCCATGACATAACGAAAATCCTCCTGCGAGTAGGATTAGTAAAGAATACAACACTCACGTTAAAAACATACCAGTTCCAAAACAAGGCCAATCTCCCAACGCAACGTCATCTCGAACAATTTCTCGTTTTCCAAGTGATAGGGGAAGGAGCGTGCCGCAGTATCAAGTCTCCAAAGACGATACGCAAATCGGGCAAGACAGATGCGCTCCGCCGTCTCTGGTACTATTATATCATCCACTGATGACAGTGGGCTTGACATGGTGGTATTGAAGCAAGATGATACGATCGACATCTGATCGTGATAGCGTGTGATTCTTCAAGACTACGTATCCCTCATGCTCCACGTCACCTTTTTAGTTTCGGGCGCCTGGAACTTCTCGGGCGACTGGAGCCTCTCGGGCGAATAAGATCGCTGCCACGGGTCCATGTCAATTTCTTTACCCTGATACCCGACTGTTTTGTCCTGAAAGTCCATTTTCCAGGATTAATTTTCTATAAGATAGCAGGACTATGTCAAGCTCGAAATACATATATTCTTGATCCGACCGATGCAATCTGGCATAACAAGCGAAACATCGAGCGATGTACAGAGTAAAAAGTGAAAGCAAAATTCTTACTAGCATAACAAAAAAGTACAGAGTGCAACTAACTAGAGTATGTTGAGGGACGAAGGGGATACTATCTCTAGTGCGTTGTTTGCTTGGCTTTCCAGCAGGCTCCAGGTGTTTGCTTGTCTCAGTGCATAATGCCTGTGGGCGGCGATAGCGTCGTCAGTAGCATGCGCATACCCATTCCATTGGGATGATTTGCGTTGATAATAGAGCTTTGTCCAATGCAGCTCCGATTTTATCAATTCCAATTCTTCATCCCACCGATCTTTTCGACACTTCGCCCGAAGCCAGTTGACCCGATACACTATATTCGGGAGTTCAATATACAGCTGATGGTAAGTAGCAGGAATGAGAAACGTACATTCCTGTATCCAGACTGGGTCCTCTGTGGCTGAGTGGTGACGTTGCCATATCCAGGACAGCGTTGCATTCCGCTGTCCGGCTGCGTTAAAATCGACAATCGCGGTGTTCGCTCCGACATCCGATTTGTGTAATACTTGATATTTTGACATTGTCTCATCGGATGCATTGAGGGATATCATAGCCTTGTGTGCAGACATATACACCTTTGCAAGGTAATCAATTGTTCCTCCGATCGTCTGCACCTCCGCATAGCTTCTTAGACGGTCATGGTAGCCAGAGTTGGGATTCGTATGTCCTTTGCGAACCTTATTTCGAAATACAAATGATTTTTGTCCAATCGCAAGGCGTAGAGCGTGTAAAGTATCGTTGGCCTGTCCTGTCCTGATTGCAAGCTCTACTTTTGCGATATCCTTTAAACGTCCAGCGCATTCCCCCCGCCCGAAAGCGGAGGGAAGGAGGAGCGTCTGTTTTTCAGCCGGAAGGGAGCTGTTGGGCAAATCGACAATGCCTGGATCCAACTCAACATCCTCTGGGTAGCTTCCTGGAACGACAAGCTCTCCTTCATCATCAAGCTCCCAGTCAGAGTCTTCGCGGGGGTCTATGGGTATGATAGAGTCGTCGTTAGCAGGCGGGAGATATATGTTTGAACTCCTATGAAATTCATCAATGCGCTTCTGAAGCTTAACACGCTTGTCATGTATCGCGGACTGGCGGTCGGGCGAAGGACGGCTGCCCGACTTGCGAATGTCCATGGCGAGTTCCATTCTTGGGGAAATATTAATATTTTCATTAAAAATATATGAATGCTGCCTACTGTTCTTCAGAGATCTGTATACCCGACGATATCCACTTTGCTGAACCTGGAAGTATTCCGTTCATGGGGTCAATTTCCTTTCGAATCCACAGGCCTGCAGTGGCTGCCTTTCCGAGCTCTGCGATGCACTGAATATTGGTCAAAGTATCCGAGAATCGTACAACATACCTTTCTCATCCGAGATATCAAAGTTGTCCATGACCGAGATATCGTTCTCACGCTCGACTTGTAGCTTTTCTTCGAGCTCAGTCCATCTTCGAGTATTCTCTGGGCCGACGGTCTCGCAAAGCGCCTCAAAATATGCCGTCGATGCGTGTACTTGTTTGACGGCTAATTCCCAATTCTTGAATAACGTGGGTACTGCACTAGCTCTGAGATGGCTGATGATAACAAAATATATAGGAACGTACCCATATTGATCAATTTCTTCCAGTTGGAATCGCCGACATGTGTGTCAATGTACTCCTGCCTATGGTGCCATGACATTGCTCGCGCACTACTTGCGGTATGATTCAAGGGATTCCAGAGGGTTTCGATGATCTCGCCCACCAGCATTCCAGCTCCTCTAATAAATGTCGGAGCATACCTTGCAAAACATTGCTTCACATGGCCATGGACGTGAAAGAGGCCGATAGCCTTCTTGATTTCGATGTTAGGAGGCAGTGATAGATAGTTGCTAACGCTAGATACCCGTCTTTTGAAGTTGAGGAAGTACTGGCACATGATATCATAGATCATCATGACCATACTAAGGCCAGCGATGTAATTTATGGCGTTGACAAAGGCATAATCCATATAACGTTGGCTGGATATATACGCATCTTAGTCCAAATACAACAAAAGTTTTGGAATAGCCTTACCCCTCTCCTTTTCGAAAATTCACAATGCTGTTAGGGTAGAAACAACCATGTCTACCACATGCAATTGCCCCTATTCCAGTGACGTCCAAATGTGCCTGCGTGTGGTTTTGTTGGCTGACAGCACGATGCTCGTGGCATGTTGATGACTAGGATCGAGTTAACATCGTTGAAGGAGGGACTGGACTCAGTGATAATCTTACCAGGGCCTTTACTATAGGAGCCTCTGTAATATAGGCATCAAAACGCTTTCGGGAGACCATGTATGCCAGGCCATCGTTCAGAGCGACATCATCAAAACCATTTTTCATGGCGAGGTGGTCTTGCTTGAAGTTGCCATCGGCAAGTAATGTGGGCATATATTTCCACCTTATTTAAGTGTCAGACTAGCAACAAAGACGGAAAACATTGTCTTACTGTTTCGGGTCATCTTTCCAGTTCTCCGGTAAATTGACACCCGGTTGGGGACATGTCGGACAGAATAGGGCAAGGCCACCGGGCGATATTTCAGCGTCTGGGATAACAAAGGGATGCCCTGCACGGCGTCGCAACATTAAATCTCTCCATTGACGAGATGCTCTCATCAGTTCCCGATACCTATTTGGAACTGTCTTCGGAAAGACGTTGGAGGTCAAGCGAATAAGACAGTTATAGTATGTATACGCGGAGACCTTGCCCTCCAAATTGGAGATGTCAAAGTGCTCAAGAAGACCAAAGGTAAACGCTGTCCGTGTCTTTTTCCGAGATGCAGGAAAGAGACCCATCAATTGAAGTTGTTTATGTAAGGGATTGGTTGTGAGAGAATGACACCGACAAAATCTGACTCTCAGTTTGTGAACGCCTGTCATATCGACGATAGTCATAAGAGGACATTGAAATTTGTCATATGATTGGTCGGTACGCTGTGACTTCAGTGCGATACTTGTATTTTGAACAGGAGCAGGTTCTTCTCCCTCGTCCTCGCTCGATCCTTGATAGAAAGGATCCTCGTCTGTGACAATTTCGACGAGCCGACTCCGAATCCGATAGCGAGTCGGACGCACTTGATGAAAGATGGGTTCGGGCGATGATCTTGGAGGCGGTGGAGATGAAACCGGTGGGGTGGTTGATCGACTGGATTGCTGTAATGGAGGAACAGGAGGCGTCTGTGACAACGGTTGCACAGGGAGAGAAGGGGGAAGCTGCAAAGGGGAGGTTTCATACAAATTGGAATCTTCGTATTCCCAAAATCTGGATGGGATTGGCTCTGGGGTTGGAATTGATATTGGGGTGCCATCGACCATCGGTATGGTACGACTGATGGGTGGACCTTCGGGCGAGGTATTTCCATTGATATCGGGCGAGTGATGAGTATTCTCAATGTCTTGGGAGGGGCGGTGGGTCCGCTCAGGTAGTCCTTGGTGACGCGATCCATATTCTGGACACAATGATCCACCGTGTCCGAGATTGAGGGTAAGGCCCGCATCGTGCAGAGTTGAGGGATAAAAATAGTTTTCATTCCAGCACGATATACGATGAAATGGTTGTCGTTGATGAGAGTCGCAGAGACAGATAGTGCAAAATACTGGTTCTCCGAAGCAACTGTGACACCTCCACTGCATCGACCTCGCGGGATTAATCGAATGGCAAGAAAGACATTTCTGAACGGAGGGTGGTGCATCTCTTGCGACAATGTCATATAGGATGTCTTGCCTAGACTCGACGTATTCTCGCATGTAATCATTTGGTGACTGGAACACATCAATCAATATAGAGTACAATTGTGAAATGAACCTGTGCGTTACCTTTCCTTTCACTGGGAGACTTCCAACAGCATGATGTACTGCATCCGATATATCAGGCGCTGACGTATCGGGAGGATGCTGCAATGAGTTTAACAGAGTGTTGGACTCATTAACATTGAGGGTTGGTCGGCGAGGAGAATGCGCTGGGCCCGGGACTGGAACCTTGGTGTATCGGGTTTTCTTTGATTTTCTGCTGCGAGGACCGGGATCGAAATAAGTATTATTCAGGGCATCCTCCAGGACAAGTTCTCTATTCCGTTTTTCACGCGGCATGATAAAGAGAGTTTACAAGGACCCAATGTAGTACCGTAGAGTACAAGTTCCAGGTACGTAGTCTACATCGAAAGGCAAACTTTGTGGCTGGCGCTACCAATATGCTCTCTGTACACAGCCTGACTCATCGCATTCGCCGGCTCAACAGCTTCTCCCTCTCTGATATTTTCTCTGAGATACCAAGCGAGGGATATGCGCGACTGGCTACATTTTCGAACTCCGTGCCGGAAGGCAGCACCGCTAAATGCACAGATTGTTCCTGCACGGTTATCGACCCGGATCCCAATAGGAGAGAGATAAAATGGTGCTTTATCATATGGCCCAATAGACATAAGTATATCATACCAACTCATTCTGCTTTGATCGTCCCGATGAAAGGGAGTCTCCCGGTTGGAAATGATAGAAAGCGCTGATTGGACAGAGGGCCAGTTACGGATAGCATCGGCACAGCAACCTCTTCCTCTCATCTTCATATGTATAGCCCTGGCCATCTGATACTGCTCTGGGTGTACAATAAACAAGACGCCCGACATAATTGCAAATGCGTCACGTGCTGTGTGAAGGAATAGTCTTCCTATTGATTGCCTTAAGACAGGAGTCGTACGAGGTTCGTCCGATTTGTGCTAAAATGAGCTCAGATTTAGCGTTCAATGCTGAGAAGGAAAATCTCACTGAGCGGCCAGACATATACCAGGCAGGAGAGAGATTTGCAAACCCGCTTCGGATATAGTCTGAATCTGGGTTGAACAGTCCAGGAGATGATCTCCAAGACGTGCTATCTCGAGCGCTCCGAAGATTTGATGCAAGAGTCCCTTCAAGTGACTTTGTGGCTAAATACACTTCCTCCTTCGCACGAGATTAGTATAGCATATTTACATATAAGAAACACAACGCACTTGGTATTTTTGAGGAATGACTTCGGGCAGGATCCAGGTCATTATGATACCTTTCCGATCTACAACCGTTCTAGGAGTATCAATCCTCATGGTCCCTCGGGTTTTCGGTCCCCATTTCTCACGGAGCTTACCCTCTTTGGCAGAATTATCGCCACGTGCCACTTTTACACCGCGGCATTCGGCACAATATTCCTCATAATCCCAATTGACATATACTAAATAATGAACCCCCTTGTTAGCATTTTTCGGAGGACGTAATGTCGCCCTTACTTGGGTTGCAAAATGCTGTGATGCACATCTCGATAACGGACAGGCAAGCCCGTAGTAATTCCTCCCCCATAGACACAGGCGGTGTTGGTTTTTTTGGGACGTCAGGGTGTGATGTAGTGTTAGCCAGACAGTATCGAAATTGCTCATGCATAAACTTTGCGATAGTATGGGAATAGTCGTTGAGATCCATTGAGAATAATGAAATGAGGAATAAGGAGGAATGGGACTCGGAGAACACCTACAACAGATCTCGTGCTGGCAGTCTGCCAGCACATGCGTACATATTGATCTCAGGCTTCAGCGGTAGGCGGCTGTTGTCAACACCACATCGGGAATACTTAGACGCTGGAACATCGGCGAGAGTGATCGCACCAAGGTAATGGAAGTAACGACTGTCTTACTTTCTTGAGGTCTGCAAAGGAGACTATACCTGAGGATACATTGTGTCCTTTGAAAGTAAATAGGGACAAATTCTTATGAGCAACACTTTCTATCCGCGACTTAGGCCTCAGGCGAAGGCAGCAAAGTAGCTTTCGGGTGATCCCCGTCTCCATGGTCGATGGGTCTTGATAACGGATCAGGGACATATATACCGCCTGGGGCCCCTCCGGGGGCCCTCTACCCTTACATTCTCAGGTAGAAACGCCTCTCTCCAAGTCACTATCACCATGCCCAAGCAACCTCGCTATACTTTCACACAAGTCCAAAGCGAGTTTCTGGAGGACTACCTTGAAACGTACATCGACGCATTGTACACCGAGGATAGCGCTGGTGAATGCGAGAAAGTGATCAAGACTGCCCAGGACGATCTCACTGAAAAGTTTGAGCTTGGTACCGATCAAGCTGATGCAATAAATCAAGTAGGTGTCGCACTTGTTCGATTTAAAGTGACCCCTGCCTGAATTCAGTACGATAGTCTTTGAACGCTTGGTTCCGCTACAAATCGAACAAGTCGATCAAGAAAAAGCGGGTCGCGAAGCCTATTCGAGTCACGGCTCGGAAGGAGTTTCACCATAAGAACTGGGAATCTCTTATCCGACCCCAGGTTGTGGCCGCACTGGGAACTGAGGATGCCTCTCATCGTTTCTGGCTCAGTACCATGAACAAGACAGAGAAGAAGGAGTGGGAAAAACTGAGCATTGCGGAGAAAAGAGTCTATGAAAAGATGGCGAAGGAGAAGAATGAGGGGACAGCGGCGAAGGAGACCCAGATCGCGTATAAATTCCTACGATACTTAGCTTCTTGAAGCTCAATATCTTTACTGTAGCTTTGCAAACAAGAACTTTCAGTCGCAGTTCAAGAAAGTTATCAATGACACTGCTAAGATGTTCAACACCAGAATAATTGCGATAGCGGTAAGAGAAGGCATCGAAGGAAGGAAGCTGGTTTCTGTGTAAGTGATTGAGCCGACAAGTCTTGGTGAACTGACCCGAACCTTTGCATCGATGTAGGCACGAAGACGACAATGGCCCAAAATTCTTAAGGTCGCTTGATGACTCAACGTCGCTCAAATGGAAAGCGGAGGGGTATGTTGGCTTTGTTAAAGGCCCGAGCGAAATCTCTCCCCTCAAAGTGGCCAGCAAGAAGTCAGAGTACGTCCTAAGATTCGATTCGGCCGGCGACCCAGTGCTGCCTAGTTGGAGTACTCATTCAAGCATCGATAACTGGAGGAGAATGTTTGGAGAGTACCTCAGAATTCTTTGGGGTTTGTATTCTATCCGATAGGATCTCCTACCATCAATACTGATACCAAATAAATAATCAGCCCGATCGCAGGGAGCGTCGGGTGAGAAACGGCCACCCTACAAAACGATAAACAAGAATATCTCAGCATACGTGGAAGCTCAATATCTGCCACCACGAGACGCGATTACCAGTGATTTCAAGATGGAAAAGTCTACAGATATGGAGAAATCCATGTTGAAAGCATGGATCCTCCACCTCCTGGCTCGACAAGACCTCAAGAATCAAGGCCACCCGATCAAGGTCTTTGAATGGAAATCTCAAGAGAAAACTCAGGAGAAATCCAAATCCAACAATACCGAGAAGAAACGCACGAAATCCGCCAAGAAGGGGAAAGGGAAGGCCGCAAGTTCGGACTCGGACGATGGTGAATCTGAATTTGAGGAGATAGAGATTGACAAGGCGCTGGAGGGATGGGACTCGGACGATAATGGATCGGACAGGTCGGACATTGAAGAGGTCGATACATTTGTTGAAGATCTTTCTCCAGCGTCGGTCTCTTGCGAGTGGGAGGATAGAACAGCATTTCTCAAATCTCTGTCTCAACATTCGTCCTATCAGGAGCTTTTGTCCTTGCTTGTTATGTCCCAGGTAAAGCATCCTATAACCCTTTTCTACTTATCTAACATGTGGACTTATAGCAAGAATCGCGGGCACGTAAGCCACCTGGAGATCGATTTTCCTCAGGATGGGCGACGTGGTCAAGCCGAACTCGGTGGCTTCCAGAACATGTACACGAATCGGGCGATGAAGCTGGAGATCCATCGGGCGATGAAGCTGAAGAGCGATCGGGCGATAAATCTGTCAGCGGCGTTGTGGCAAGCTACATCAAACTATGGGAAAAGAAAATTCAGGACTTAGCTAACTCAGGGCCCCATGTAGAGCACCTTCTACTAACATCAGGGCTGATCCTTCGGGATATTCATGACGTGCAATTTTCTCTTCGTGACCCTGAGGATGCTGAGCCGGTAGAGATTCCAGACTATGCGCAGGGATCAAGTCTAACCCTCGCAACCGAAGACAAGCTCCTCAAACTGCTAACGACAGTTTTAAAGATGTTTGATAAAGGATCCACAGGTAAGGAATATATTACCCATACAGAAAGATACTGCTCAGATGTCCTCTGACAGGTCACGCATCGGGCGAGCTGAGAACATCTGGACAGCAAGCAACCAAGCAACCAACCGCGAAGAAATTAAAGGTGAGAAATCTTTCATATCTACATTAGCCACAATGAAAATATCAAACCATTTAGGCACCGAAGCGAAGTAGAGAATATCAAGCCACCGCATCTGACAAGAATTCAACTCAAGTCCCAACATCCACGACAACGACCGATCCAAAAGATGCAGCCTCCCAAGAAGCGGAGTCGGATGCCATTGTGCCCCCACCAAGACGGATCCCGAAGCCATCCAAACCACGGCCAGATGCATTGTCGCGCACCTTTGATCCCCCAGTGGTGTTACCCACACGACCATCAAAAGGACGTAGTCAAGCAGATCAACAAGCTCTTCCCTATGCTGTTAATTCCAATACCGTGGAAGAGAGTTCTCGGCAGAGTGGACGGTTAAAAGACAAGGGTCGAGCGGTATATACCAAGGGAGGGGAGATCTTCAGGAACGGCAAGCGAATTGCAGGCGAGCTCCCTGATGAGAGTGCCCCGACGAAACGAGTTGTCCTAGACGTTGGGGGTGGGAAATCACCCACAAAACGAACATCCAAGCCCCAGTCAAGGCGAGGCCATAGGAAGTAGTGCAATACTATGTGTTTTATAGAAAGAATCGTTGACTTGCAAGCAGACTTGAATAGCATGAATTGTATTGGTAGCAGGAAGTCGGGTAATAACAAAGGTACATGATATCGGGCGAGATGTAAAATTCATGTCGCAAAGCGGACAAAGCCAGGAAGATCGACAGATTACGGAGGTTTCAACTTACACCAAGTTCTCATACAACTCCACCATACGTCAGACGGAAGCGGTGTCATCACCACTTTCGCCGGATTCACCTTCCTTCTACATCGGTGAGTGTTAAACTAGAACATTCGCAAATTAACAAAATGCGTACCATCACAATGTCCGGGTTGGCATTTGGTTCCGTTGAAGAGGGATCATGAGCTTCCTCATCCTCCGGTAACGTGAGGTTCGCGTCAGCACTCGCCCGAAGTCCATCAACATCAACATCTTGCACCTGCAATGCAGGAGCATGTGCATCCGACAAATCTCTCTCTATTTCTTCATCTTGCACTAGAGCTCCAAGGGGCCGCCGTGTGGAACTGATTACGGGAGTGTCAACTTGAACGTGACCTTTGTTGGATGAAATGTGAGAGACGACCACTTCGCGGGAGTCCGAGAGGCTACCCTTGTCGGGTGTCTGCACTTGGCTTGCCGAAGCACCGTCATGAGACTGTTGAGAGGAGTAACTGTGCTGACCGATACTCTGTCTTTCCTCAAGATCCTTTGCGATTTGTTGCAATGGAAGCATCTCTTGTCTGATGCTCGAAATGACCATCTCCTCGATTCTTCGGGCGACACTCGTGACTTGGTCTTCGGACAGAACCGCTGTTGTTGGGGGTGTATTACGGGCAATCTGCTGCTTGATGACCTCCAATGATACAGATATACCATCGACCTTTACCGACAAGGCTTTCAGGAGCTGCGTATTCGTTTTGCCGATAATCAAGGCACATTCAAGTTCGCCAAACAGCTGCTTGACTTCCTCCTTTAGTTCGTCAAACCGGCCCTTCATGGTCTTCCGATTCTTTTCCCATCCGGCGACAAGCTTCTCTACATTGTCGCAGACTATTTGGACCTGTTGGCGGCTTCGCTCGTCATGAGCTGTTTCCCGATTGAAGTTTGCATTGAGTGTCTCTAGTGAATGACGGATATTTTCAACCAATGGCTTTGATAGCGTTCTCCGATAGTTAGAGACATGTATCTAGCAGTGGGGAGGACTCCCACCTTATAAAATGCCGCAAGCCATGTATCTGAGGAACCCGAACTTGAACTTGCTCGGGATCCGCCGGCGCCTTGTCCTGATTGCCCCTCTTCTTTTGCCAGAGTCGCAATGAGGTTGCCGGGCGAGGGAAGGGATGACGATTGGTATCCGACATCTATCAAGTCAGCATCAGTCGGGTCAGCAGCTGCATTCGATGGACCTGCTGTTGCCGCCAGCATCATGCGTTCCTCAAGGGTCATTGCCTCCTCTACATTGGTGGCCCGAATTTAGTACTGGAACCAACACCAACACCTGACCGGATCGGACGAAATAGTACATACCTTCATCCTCTTCGGTGTGAGATGGCACTGGTGTCAGCTTGTGTGTCTTGGACGCGGCTGGTTTGCTTGATGTGGCGACCTGCTTTCCTGCCTTGGACTTCACCGGTGGGGCTTTTGCGATTTCTTTCGCTTTCCCCTTCCCCTTTGCTGTCGGAACAGGGATTGCCTTCGCCTTTCCTTTCTCCTTGGCAGTACTACTGGCCGACATCTGTATTGGCAAGAGAGAGGTACTTGGGCCTGTAAGTCTGAACCCATCATGGTAATCTGTTGCCCAGATCCGTGGCAGGAGTCCAGTTTTGATATTCGCATATATTACCGTCAGTCTGCGCCTCACTTCTTGGTTAGGTCCGAGCTTCGGCCACCGTGCTCGAGTCGGCCGATCGTCCTTAAGTGCTTTGAGCATCGAATGAGGGACAGCGTAGTAATTGGGGTCTTTGATGAAGCTCAAGGCATCCTTCCAAATTTCCTGAATTTTCTCCGCCGATAAGGTACGCTTCAAGAGCGGCGCGAGTCTCTTAGGGAATGGGGGCAATACAACCCCAGTGTAGTCGGGGAGGACTTCAATAGGTCCTTTTTCGGACTCGAGGCCTAGGACCGCGGCAGCATGGTGAATGATGGTAATAAAGCGACACCAGCCAGCATCCTTCATGTTACCCTTACCGACCTTAGGACACAAGGAACACCCTTGAGACCGTGTTTTACAAAGCACGCATCCATGAAAATACGCCAAGGCGACAATGCAGGGTTGTTGTGCAGAGACACAATTGCGACAGGCTACAGGCTACAGACTGGTGAGAAATAGATCCTATGTGTTTGGTTAGGACTTACCGAGATTTGAGTAACGACAAGCGACTTAAGGAAGGGATTCTGTTCCAGGAAAGCCAACGAGGCGGCTATAACAAGGGGAATCAGAGCCTGGTTAGCGTCGCATGGTGTAGAGTAGCACTGACTGAGGCTATTCTCATCCCAATTGTGATTCGGCCCTCCTTCCAACTGGTACAAATCAAATGAGAATCAAATGAGAAAGAAGGGTCAATATCCATAAACTTCTTTGCTTACATGGAGGTGCTCTACGTCTTCAACTTCGTCATCTTCGCGGAGGAATAAGTTCCTCTTTTCCTTCGGCGGCTCTATCTCTTCCACCTCATCCTCGATAATTGCTTTCGACTTCTTCGTCTTCTTCTTCTTCATCTTCTTCTCCTCCACCTTCGGCGGCTGTATCTCTACCACTTCATCATCGTCTGTCCCTGTTAGGGTGGTCAAGGCGACCAATAAGCAATAACGTAACAAACAAGGATTGGGATATTTTACCTTGTTCCTCGACAACACCCTTGCTATCTTCAGGATCTTCATCTAGTCGATCTTGATGATCCGCCTTATGCAATGGCTCTGTATCGTCCTCGTTGTCCAACTCCAGATCGCTCTGCGCTTCTTTATTCCCTGGTAAGGCTTCTTGGTCTGCAGGAGAGGTCTGCACCTGGTCATAGGAGCCCGTAGATTGATACTTCTGGTGGTCCAGCGTCACTCGACTGGATGAGGGTTCGGGAACCTCTTCAACTTGGGCGTCCGACGGAGCGAGACGAACTCGCTTCATGGCTGGTTTACCCTGGGGAGAATCGGAAACGCCTACCAGGTCTGCCTGTGGTACGGATGGCTGATCCCTCTCACTAGCAGTTGAAGCACGAGGACGTTTTTCTAACATAATATTAGCCACACACCCTAATTCTGAAAAGAGGATCATACTTCGTAGATCGGGTTGTACCTCCTTGCCCTCCTCTTGACTTTCTGAGTTCACGTTGTCTACCTCCATCGCGTCTTCGGCTCTGAATACCATCTCCGGCTGGTCCCACACAAGATGAATATCTTCTACGATAGCCCACCCTGCAGGTGATCCAGGTATGTAGGCATAACGCTGCAAGAGATCTTCTTTACTGTAGAGATATGTCCACGCGGTGGCACGTGTGTACGGATGTACGTTGGTAGAAAATACAAGTTCTTGGCCACCATTGTTCTTTCTGCGGGTGTTGAATTTTTCGACTGTCCACAACATAAGCAACGAGCAGACTGGTTGAATGTAGAACGCTTACCGAGCCTCAACCAGAAGGCGTCCTCTGCACGAATAACGTCATCAAAACACCCGAGACATTGGGGCCCGACTAAAATGTTCTTAGTGCTACTCAACACCTCGCCTTTAACTTCGAATACGTTCAGATAGTCGACCTTTCGGGCTGTATCATTCCGAGCTAGTCCCCTGTTGTGTTCGTGGAAACAGGCCACAACGATATAGGGAAGCCGCACTCGGATGGGACGTCCATCAGTTACGTCCGGACTGATAGCAGAAGCATATTGCGATTTCTAAGCAGGTATTAGTATCACTCGTTACTGTTAGCATCTATAAACCTACAAGGAATACTACCAGGGCTTTAAAGTAAGAGTCGGCCTCTTTCTTTGACATGTTGTCAGGAGCAAGTAAAATAGCTTCCCTCGCAACGAAGCTTGCTCTCCACAACGCGACTTCTGCTCCCCTCCAATGGCTTCCGCCTTCCATATTCAA
Source organism: Cerrena zonata (assembly GCA_038087015.1). Lineage (NCBI taxonomy): Eukaryota > Fungi > Basidiomycota > Agaricomycetes > Polyporales > Cerrenaceae > Cerrena > Cerrena zonata. The sequence continues at coordinate 80,640 of JASBNA010000103.1, read as the reverse complement.
GCCTTGATGATTGCGGATAGACATTTCTAAAGGTTAAAAACTGGTATAAGAGAGAAACTAGAGTATTTCAGATGGCGGTAGCTAGGAAAGTGTGAGCGGTCAAATTACCTGCCGATCACGGTCAGCCAATCAGAATCATCCCCCTATCTGACTACATTTGGCTATCGCTAAGATCAGTACACTTCCTGCTTGCGTTTCTACCTTGCACCACGATGCGAACTCGATCTCATGACAAGAAAGGGCCCGCACAACCTCCCCCACCAGTCAAACACAAACGACAACCGGTAACGTATTCGGCTCGGCTTGAAGAAGAACTCCTGGCCAGTGCGCAGCGTCATAAGTTGGGCACTGTGTTCAAAGTGGGAGACAGGGAAACATTAGGTGACCGAATTCTCCCTCGACAGCCTAGTGGATCCAATGTTGGACCAATCCCACCAAGCGGTCAGTTGTTCCGTGTTACAATAATGCGAAAAGACTCACGTTCATGACTGTAGCTGATGTTGTAGAGTCTGATGACTCTGAGGATACCGATGAGTAGGTTACCAATCTGGAATAAACAGAGCCTTTCACCATAAGCTCACGCTATCCTTTAAAATGTAGCCATCAGCAATCCCCATTTCTCTTCGATGCACACCCTCTCCCTACTTCCGGAACACTCACTTCACATGAAGTCGCTATTTTCCATAGCGGAAGTGTACCCGACAGAGAAGAGACGGCATCTAGATCATCCACCCCTCCTTCATCTCGATTCAAATTTCGCAATATTGCTGCATCTTCAGGCGGAGACCGGTCTCCAGCTTCCTTCGTGAGTTCCTAATGATGTAAAGCAGTTCCAGCGAGACTAATTTACTTCTCATTACAAAAGTCTCTCCCACATCCGTTGACTCCCCTCAGTCTCCAACAGGTCAGACCTCCAAGCCCCTTGAATGACCTCATCGATCGCGACTCGGGTGACTCCAGTGAAGATGGTCAACCTAGCCCATTTACGTTTACACCACAACATTCCGACGCCGAGAGCAGTGGTCCTGCTAGCCCGGTGAACTTGGACATTATATCTTTTGACAACGAGGTTAATCCCCCAACCCAGTCAATTTCCGCTGACCAAGACTCAGGCGATGATAGCGATGACAGCCTCCCAAGCCCATTCCATTTCTCTTCCCAGCACTCTGAGGATGAGAGCGACAATATCCCTCAAAGCCCATTCCGTTTCCCTGGCAACCAGTCGGCTGAGGAAAGCGATGATACCCCTCCAAGCCCATTTCGCTTCACTCATAACTTGGGCGGGGAAAGCGACAATACTCCCCCAAGCCCATTTCGCTTTGGTCACTGCTCGGGCGAGGATAGTGACGACCACTCGGGCGAGGATAGTGACGACCACTCGGGCAAGGATAGTGAGGAACCTCCAGCAAGCCCATTCTCCTTCTCGGATAAAGGCGCGGACGACGATGCTGATAGTCACCCTCCGAGTCCATTTAATCTCTCGGGCCAACACCGGGGTCATGAATTCGATGATCCCCTCGAACATTCTTCCAACTTAGACAACCAGGTGGCAGATGAAGACAGCAGTGATCGCAATCCGAGTCCATTCCTTTTTGCGACTGGGAACAACATCCACGGACGCCGTGCTGCCTCAGTAGGCGACGTCGGATTCAGTTTCATTTCTGGACACCCATCTTCTACACTTCGGGCATCCCCTGAGCCTGAGAATGTTTTATCGGACGAAGATCTCCGGATCCATGCAATTGAGATCTGGCACCAGCGGTACAAGCATATGTTCCCTGAAAAGCGCTATCCTTCCTCACACGTGAATGCTCCGGAGCCTCTGCTTTCAAAGGTATCCAGCAGGGATATCGAGCAACACCAAATGTCATTCCGTAGGTACCTCGAATACCTTCGCCAACGAGACTTGTCAGGTGTTGGTAGGCAAGATGAGGAGGATAATGCGGTAATGATTATTCATGACTCAACCACCACTATAATTTATAACTTACATCATTTTAGCATCCCGAATCCGGTCGGAACGTTAACTCTGAGGATAAGGGGAAGGGAAAGCTTTTTGTAAGGGTTATTTCATTACAGCACAAGCATTTATGTGATGAATCTCACTCTTGCAGGATGAGGAATATATCCTACGTGACAGTACGTCGGCCGATAGGAGAATAACCCCAGTAAGTTAAGCCGATCTCAAACACTTTTTGCTAGTCTAACAAAGTTGTAAAGCGACCCGACTCTACATTATGGTCCGATTATCTTCAAGGCGTCGCAGGTATTCACTCCCTAAGTATGTTGCATTGCTTCAGCGTTAATCCTGGAGCATTGCAGGAGGATTTTGAAATCCCATACTGCACCCTCAAACGGCGTCGCTCCAATTCGTTGTTGGACTTACCTCGGGCTACCAGTCATAGTGAAGCAATCTCCAACACGATTGCACTCTCAGAAGACCTTGAGGATCGCCTGTCTTTGCTTCAGGATCGCACCTTCGAACAGTTTAACTATTCTGTCTTGGCTCGTCTTGATACTTATAAGGACCTGAGAATGTAATTTAATGTATTATACGTCAAATAGAATGTGAACTATGCCTTTAACATGAGGGAATTGGGGACACTACAGATCCTAAAGATAATGACTGGCAATGGTTTTTAAACACGAGTAAGTCGTCGGTATAGGCAAGTTTTCCTCTCGGGTCACACCAAACAAGTTTGCAGATTCCTCGGCCAAGAGCACGGTCTGAATAGGCTCTCTAATTATACCAGAAAACAACCCGCTCAGAATTCATCTTCATCCCGAACGCCAACTTCGTCCGACCGCCTGCGTCCTTTGTGATTTGTCTCGTTTTACCGATCTTATCATCATCGCTATATTCTATCCGCTTTCGCATATGAAGATGTATATTGAATGACTGATTTCATTCTTTCGCATCCCTTGGTCCAGCTTACATTGGTGTTATGGATTGTGTTCATGCCGCGATCTCATATTCTCTATTACTTGGCGACTACAAAATCGCTATGTTCCTTTGACTCTCTCATACGCATCAGGAATACTTTTCTTGGTTATACCCCTGTAATACATTGGAGAATAGATTACATTAGACTGTCTCTACACATTGAGCGAATCTGAACTACCTGACATAGAATATATCATGAAGGAGCTACCCTACTTTCTTACCGTTTTCTTTCCTCTTCCTTGAGACTTTATGTTATCTTGCAAAAACGGGTTAGACTCTCCGAAAACTTCATTCTGTGGGGTTTGTGAGCTGTGTTGAAGGTATTCCTCGATCTGAGCGATACTCTCCCTCCTCACCCGCTGCTCTACCTCTATCTCTAATTGTTGAACCCGTAGCTGGAGGAGTTCGTGCTGTTGCTGCTCGATTCGCTTCTGCAATACATCCCGACTGAATGCAGCCAGCTCATTCGACCGATTTAGGGTGTGTGAAAGCGCTGCAGGTGCGGATGAGGATGCTGTGAGACGAGGTGCTTGCAGAGGTACTTGTAGAGCATGGGAGAGAGGCTGTTGGGTTGCACTGTGCTGCGAATGAGGGACTGAAGACATAGGCCCGAAGTCGGGAGCCATGAAATTACTCGGGGTAAGATTGTATGGACCTGGTTGACGTTCCGCCGACTTGGAGGAATGGAGTTGTTGCTTTGGCATGATCGACAGATACGGTGAGATCTCGTTCAGCGCTGTCGAAATAACGCGACTTGGAGGGCCTATGCGAAGAACCGGAGAGCCTGCAGTGGTAAGTCGGAGGCAATGAAATGAGACCAAATCATATGCGTACTTGTGGGTTGCTTGTACTTTGGGATCTCCACCGCCACGGTCATTCTCCTCCCTGCTGAAGATGAAGCTGATGAAGTGACTCGCTTCGGTGGAGGAGGGGCTCTTGATGGTGAGATATCCTCGGCCGCTCCTACGCCCGACTGCTCACGAGCCCGCTTTCGTGTTACAGGGCCGGTATAGGGTGAGTCGACTTGAATGTCACCGGCCGACTTTCGTCTTCGAGCTCCCCGAGATTGGGACAACAGACCAGCATCTCCGGTTTGAGCCATAGGGCGAGACGAGGGTATCTGTTGACCGTTCCGCGAACTATCGACTGGTGCCAACACACCAGCAAACGATCTCCAATCCTCGCTCCAGTTCGAGGATACGTATCTTCGCAACACTTCCAGACCGCCGTCTACATCCTTGGATGTTCCTTTACTGCGCATTTCAGTAAGGTTTGCGTCGGTCTATGGGGTAAAATCAGATCTTCGGCTCCGATCTACTAGATGATTCGAGAACGAAAAGCATACCAGTATTGGGAGAACACGCACAAACCATTGTTGTGTCTCCAACGATCCTGACCGGTGGAGATCCAACATGGTGTTCGCCCATTGAGTAAATGTCGATTTCCAACCACCTTGAGGCTTGCCTCTGTCAGTTTGAGGAATGTCTTGTGACATTGGTTTCAGCTTCAAGCGAATGTAGGGATATGTAGATGGCACGATCTCGGGATTGGCTTCCACTGAGGTTCGGGTCAATATTATAGTTACCGGCCGGCCCTGGGTCCCGCTACTCAGACCTGTTGGAATCAATAAGGCAATATTAAATTAAAGTGTTTCTATACGTACGTGATCATAAATCAGTCATTCGGGGTCCCAATGATAGCTTTGCTTAAGTAGAAACCATTTCCATGCGACTATACGTTTCAAGGACTACGTAAACAATGTATAATAGTATCAGTAAGGGAATAGTACAAGCGGTGTATAAGAATTATTGGAGGAGGTATATACAATGCAAGCAACGACTGTGGAATCCAAGAAATAAGCGGTACAACTGTTATTACAATTCAAGAAATGAGTATTAAGATCAAGAAGCTAAAGCGGCACCAATGTTCATAAGTGTGGAGAGTTGTAGATGTATTGGGAGTTTACTGTCAATATCTATCAAGAAAATGGCGGAAGTTAGCGTAGTGGGAGGGACTGCATCTGTAGCGTTTGAAAGACTGTAAGCGGATGTTAGCGGAACGAGACAGCGAGCGACCATCGATAAGATACATACCTTCCACAGCAGTCGCAAGAGAATTACTCGCTGTCCCACTCTGTCTCCTCCTCAAGTTTCACCTCGTGTTCCTCATCGCTCAACTGCAAGTAAGATCGAATGTTAGAGATACTTTCCCGCGTGGCATGCTCTTTGGTATCCAAGTCCATTCGGGTTAGTTCGAGCTGGAAAATCTTGCTCTCTTGTTTTTCGAGTTGCTTGTGTAACGCATCCCGACTGAACCTTCCCAACCGCATCGGGTCCGATGGTCCAGCTCGTGATGAAGAGCCTTCCATAGGGTCCGGACGAGGTTGGTGAGATGTGGACGCAGTCGGCTCATGGGACCGTGCAACTCTAACACCTGGTCGGGATGACTGACCCGAGCCACTCTTGGTGAATGAGATTGCACGTCGCCCTCTAGAGATCGCTGGTATGGCGATATAAGTGCGCGTTATGGAGTCTGGATCAGAATACGTACCGACTTCATCTTCCTCGTCGTTGGATGCGATCGTCGCTCGTTTTGCAAGTCCTCTCAGTAGTTCTCCGCGAGCTCGCCGTTTGGACTGAATGTCTTCCTCGCGTTCGATTCGCGCACGCTCGGCCGATCGTCGTCTTTCTGCAAAGCGACGCGGCGGGCCTATCCGCATGGTGCCACCAGCTGGGGCGGGAGAACGAGAATCGCGACGCTGTTCCAACGTTCGGTTTTCTAAGTTGGGAGCCAAACAACCAGCGTATGGCCTGTAGTCCTCCACCCAGATGTCTTCCACATGTCCACACAGCAGCGTCATCCCCTCCTCTACTTCCATCTGCGTGCCTCTGTCTCTGAAGCGATTCAAGTTCGCTTCAGTCTGATTTTCGTAGTGTGATTAGTTGTTATTATTCTAGCATGAGAACACTTACCACCATGGGTAGTACGGATTCGAAGAATGTCAGGGCAGACACGGATCCCGTGCGGTGGAGGTGGACCATCGCCAGTGCCCAGGTTTCGAAAGTGGTCCTCCTGTTATCGCGAATTAGATCCGCCTCAGATTTGATTCGTTGCATGTCGATCGGAGATGAATTGTAATAGAGAGGATGGTGAAGAGATGGTGGTTTATTCTTCGAAACGTTGCCGCGCAGCTTAGCGGTCTTGATCCTGATACAGTCATGACTCATATCCCACTACTAGTGCACTACGTCATGGGAGAATCGCGCCGATCACTTACCGGATACTGCCGGATACGGGCGGTATAACCATACAGGGCCTTATGTCAGGTAAATGAGTAAAGGAGTAACGGGGAAAGCCAACCCGAGCGTACGTATGTCGGACGAGCACATGTATGTCGGGCGAGCATATGTATGTCGGGCGACAGGTTGAGCTGGTGACTAATTTGAGACAGGTCGTCAATCGCCCGACCGTTGACCTGAAGTCAACATCGCTCCAGCTCTGATCGTACTACTGACATCCGAGATTCTACCATTTGAGCCTGCTATCCATTAACTAGGGCAAGCAGAGATATAGAGGCGAGAACTAGTCAAAATGCTTCCTCCCAACTTAATTAGCCGGCGTTCTCTCAAAGTTAGTCTGGCCGAATATACTGTCCGACTTCTGCTCGATATTGAGCAATCCGTGTGTGCTACGCGAGTTTTGCTTTGAACTCAGACAGACCGAGAGCGACAGCCGATAATATTCTAATCCGTCATCCGCGCGACTCAACCATCCTAATTTTCATGATCAAGGTCAGTTCCGAAGTACCAATCCGAATTTGACTTCTAAACGCCAAGATCCGAGTCTGCTATCCGACATTTGTCCCAGTCGTGGTTGACCGAGAAATTCATCCGAAAACTGTTCGAAATGTAATCTCCCGAGCTAATCATCCGACAGCGTCTCACATTGGACTATCCCGAAGATTTAATCCGAAGGTAGCTCAATATCATAATGTCCGAGTCTGTCGTCCGAAATTTGAGTCAACTTGGACCGACCGACATTTGTTGCCGAAGACGAATTCAGATACGTTTCCCCGACTGAATTACACGACATATTCAACCATGTAGTAGTACCCGATGCTACAATCCGAGGTCACCTCGCGATATTTGTACCCGACTAGACAAAGTGGTACAGACCGACTGATGTACCCGACTATCGCCCCCACTGCTCTCGTCGACTGTCTACCAGTAACATGCTCGTGTCATAGCTACATTGTGTCGCTCTCCACCTTTCACATCCGGTGACATGTTGTCGAACGTATACTGTCGTCCGATGCAGTTCCACCCGACTGAAGATTGAACCCGACTAGCGAACTGTAGGCTGGGATGGAATTGAATTGTCCTGCTGCAGTACCTTGGGATCATTCTCCCCATATTACTACCTATATTGACGGTTGGAATATCATTTTCCGATGTTCGAAATCATATCCAATCGCAAGATAGACCTTGCCTACCTCGATGTCGCATCTGATTCATGCTGTATTTTTGCCACTATGCCATGTTTACATATGCATACGACTGATATGTGACAATAATAATTTCAACATTCTTATACAGTACTCCACCCATACCAAACATTACAGATATAAAGGTACAGAGCAGCCCATTCACCCTGGTAGACCCCTCTAATCCACCTCATATGGATGGGTTCGCAGGTGTTAGGATGATCCATCAGCCCATTTCATATGGACCAATCTCACGAGCATGGCCCACCATATCATCTGCTGTGGGGACTGTCATCTTGCTAGCTGACCTAGTCATTCCACGACCAGTGGGTTGGCTCAAGGAATTATAAAAATCTCCCCCCTCTGTCCATCATAGATGGTGTCCTGGTATATATCCTCATGCAGTAGCAGGACCCACCTACTCATTGTATATGACGGTGTGAACCTTACTTTAGGATGGCCAACTACTCCATGTATAGTGGCGCTACTGGGAAACCCAGCTGGGCCCTACTACCTCATGGTACATGGGTATTAAGCACCCTACTTGTACCATTGTACATGGGAAAATGTCATTGAAAGGGCTGAGGTTCAACGGCCTTTACTGAATTTCTTAAGATTGACAAGGTATGTATGAGCGACCGTTGTATTTTTAATTGCATTATTTAATTGTTGATAGGTGCGCGAACGTCTTGGTCTCTCATACAGCAACTCAAATGAATTGAATCAAATCATCGATGAACACCTTCCTGGGCGGCCCCGTTTTCAACGTAAAGAGGTCGTTGTCGAGGCTGCAGGTGAAGCATTTGAGCTTTACTACCGCGATATCATCCAATGTATTCGGTCATTATTTGGCGACCCGGAGTTCGCGCCTGTTCTGGTTTTTGCACCAGAGCGTCATTACACAGACGATGATGAAGTGAACCGTGAATATAGTGAGATGCATACTGGGACTTGGTGGTGGAGTACTCAGGTATGGATCTTGACATCATCTCTCATACATCATATACTAATATCATGCAGATAAAGTTGGAAGATGAACGCGAAGGAGCCACGATAATTCCAGTCATTATTTCCACCGATAAAACCCAATTGACTCTATTTCGAAACAAGACAGCGTATCCGATTTATCTCACAATTGGAAATATCCCAAAGGATATTCGACGCAAACCCTCTCGGCGTGCTCAGATATTACTAGGATATCTTCCCACCACTCGACTCTCACAAATTACATCAGTGACATCCCGTCGACGGACACTTGCCAATCTCTTTCATACGTGCATGAGTTTTGTTCTCGCTCCCCTCAAGACGGCTGGAGTTGATGGTCTTGCTATGATGTCTGGCGATGGCGTTGTTCGCCGATGTCACCCAATCTTCGCCATCTTTGCAGGCGATTATCCCGAACAAATTCTCGTATCATGTCTGAAGAATGGGGAGTGTCCGACATGTCCTATTCCTCATGACGAGCTTGGATCTGGTACGATACTTGGACCTCGAGCATTGCTCCCCATCATCGATGCCCTCGATGCCATGGATGATGATCCCTCCGAATTCACTCGTGCATGTCTTGATGCAGGCATTAAACCCATCTATCATCCATTCTGGTATGATCTTCCTTACGTGAACATCTACCAATCAATCACCCCCGATGTTCTCCATCAGCTTTACCAAGGACTGGTGAAACATCTTGTTGCATGGCTTATCTCTGCATTTGGTGCAAATGAGATTGATGCACGATGTCGAAGGATGCCCCCAAATCATGGGACACGTCTTTTCACGAAGGGTATCTCGACGCTATCTCGAGTGTCAGGCCAAGAACACCGTGATATGTGCCGCGTACTTCTTGGGCTGATTGTAGACCTTCGGCTTCCTAATGGAGCATCCACGGTACGATTGGTTCGAGCTGTTCGCAGCATGCTGGACTTCTTCTATTTGGCGCAGTACAAGGTACATACAAAGCGAACCCTCAGCGACATGGATGAAGCCCTCAGCAACTTTCATACCAACAAATCAGTCTTTATCGATCTCGGAATACGAACCCAATTCAACCTACCAAAGCTGCACAATGTCGGTCACTACAAACAGCTCATTATGCGCTTCGGTACAACCGACAACTACAGCACACAGACCACGGAGCGGTTGCATATTGACTTTGCGAAGGAAGCTTACGAGGCCACGAACCACAAAGAGGAATTTGCCCAGATGACGATTTGGCTCGAACGACTTGAGAAGATGACCAGTCACGCAGCATATATAAAATGGCGTCTTACTGGAACCTCTCAACTGTCAAACACTACTCAGGCTAGCACCCCATCATTATCTAGCTCGTCTCTGTCTATTCAAATGACACGAAATCCATCGGCTCGCGGCGTAGAACTCGATGACATAGCACTTAACTATGGTGCCGAAGACATCCGCAATGCATTGGCTATATTCATCGCTAAATGGAAGAACACATCTCTTCACGGCGCACGGCTCGATGTTGCTGCTGCTAGTATCAACCTGCCGATGCGTTCACTCTCTGTTTTCCATAAGATCCGTTTTTCTGCTTCCGATCAATACGATGTACATGGAGAATACTCGTTCACAGATGTTGCCCACGCCAAGCCAGCAAGTACTAGTGTCAGCTTACAGGGCAGGACAACACGCGCTGTGTCCGCTCGGTTTGACACCGTTCTTGTCGATCGTGGTGATGGTGGTATAATAGGTGTCAAAGGTAATCATAACACCCCTAACGTGCAAATTTTATATCTCTAACATTCATTTTTCTTGTCCTTCTAGGTTACCAGGTTGCCCAGATTCGCACTATATTTCTCCTGTCAGATTCAACATGCAGGGATACGTTTGGATTGGACACCGAATGGCCGAGTCACTTAGCGTACGTTGAATGGTTCTCTCCATTTTCACGTACGCCCCATCAAGACCACTTTATGTACAAAGTTAGTCGTGAATACCGACACGGAAGCCGTCATGCTTCTGTCATCCCTGTGCAAAACATAAAACGGAGTGTCATGCTCTTTCCGAAGTTTGGTCCGGTTGTTGATAGGAGTTGGACGTCTGATAATGTCTTAGAAGAATGTGAAACCTTCTATGTAAACCCGTTTGTAGACGAGCACTCATATCGGACAATCAAATGAATCCCTTACACTGAGCTACCCTGATTAGCATCTCGTTAGTTGTCTTTTACATGGCTCGAACTCGACTTGTGACAATTATAAGCAAATTATCTTGTATTATTACAATTAGACGGTATTTTACGCTAAATAGAACGATTAGCAGATAACTGAGTCAAAATGAGAGTTTGGGGTTTTTCCTGATGTTAGCAATGGGTCTGAGTCTTTTTTATCAAGTTTTTTTTCAGGGCTGGGGCATGAGATCGGTCTTTTACCTCATGATAACTGTGGTGAGCCGTGGTGCATGTGTTGAATCCCAGCTTTTTACGGGCATCGATTGATCCTGTTTATAGTGTCCGCAAGGCAGCCATGCGCCGCGTTACATAACTGATCACACGATCCTGTTATAAGTCGAGCAGCCGTTTCTCGCTGTTTATAGCATTTTCTCTGTATTCAGTGAGTAAATTCATACATGATTAGCTTAAGCTGCTATATATCAAAATGCCTGCGATAGCCATGTCTCTACAGGAATGTGGTCTGGATATACAGGGCTTGGACGCGTTTTTGACTTCACTTCAGCGGGTGTGGCCCGTAGAGAAAAGGTGAGGAATAGCTAGCTACAATGACCGCATCTATTGATAGTCTATGTTTAGGTTCGAAAGATTGTTTCCTGAAGAACCGAACCGAAAAGCACGCAAGACCATTGATAGAAATATCCGTAACGTGACAAAGACCATGAACGATGTAATCGGCTCATTCAAAGAGACAATAGCGAACCTAAACTCACTACGCAATAACGAAGCTCCGATCAACAGCCTTCCAGAGAAAGTGATTGTGCATATCTTTGATCTCGCCGGCGACAGTGGCTACGATCATGAATGTATCACCAGAATTTCATGGATCTGTGCATTGTGGAGGAAAATCAGCTTGAAAACGCCCTCCCTATGGCGCTGCATAGACTTTAGTACCGGCACGATTTCTCCTCGTATCGTACAATTATATGTGGAACGAAACCCGGAGATGCCTCGTAGTGTGAAGATTCTCGAATACGATTGCTGCAGCTGTTCCCCCCGGGACGATGCAAGAAGGACGGCCTACGAACGTTTTTTAATCAAGAGGATTGACTCTGTCCGGGAACTTGAACTGGGATGCCGGATCCCCAACGATCTATTTACAATTGCCAAGCCCCAACCCATACTACTAGAGGCCCTCTCCATCAGATGTATCCCCTCCAGGCCGAGTTCGAGCTCTACGTCTGCTGCCAGGATACCGGAGGACCGTTGTATAAAAGATATCTTTGATGGGTGTCCCAATCTCCGATATCTTTGCCTCGATGGGTGCCTCTTGCCTTCAGCATCTACTATCTACAACGGTCTAAAGATACTCAAGATATCATCCCCCACAATCCTTCCTGACGCCTTCGACATCTTTTCCATCATGCGCCGGACACCTTCTTTGGAGTTTTTGTCTCTATCTGTCTCTGATGGAGAGAGCATCTTTAGGATTAAAACGGCAGAGAGGGTCGAGGAACTAATCCCGGTTGTTCATCTCAAGCAGCTCACTCTAGAGTTGCCTGCTTCAGATATCCTACATATTCTGTCTAATATCACAGTAAGCTTATCCGTACGCATCTCCCTCAAGGACACGAGCACTTCAGGCACAGCCACAATGAATAGTATCTTACCGCTGGACCCACGATGTCTCCCTTGTCTATCCGTCTCCGAAAAACTTTCGATTGATAGGCAAAGCGGAAAAATCGACATCTTTCGCACATTAGATACTACCGGGTCGGGGGAGACGTTAGAAAGTGAACCCTTTTTGACTTACTCGATAACATCCTTCAATGCGCCTACCGTCACCTCCCTCACGCATCTTACGCTCAACCTACCGGGTATACATGAACTTGCGATCCTCGAAGTCAAAAACCAGTCTGAGAAGTTTAAAGCAGGCGATTTGGTTACCCTTCTCAGACTCGTTCCAGATATTCGGCGTTTACGACTTCATTCATGCGACTCTGGCATATGTCAGCTTTTCGCAACACACGCTCAGCATGGGAGACCACGATTGTGTCATGTACTCGAAGCGGTGTATCTTGAGGACATGGCACTCAAAGAAAGAGATGTGGTGGCCATCTCCACGAGTTTAGCTCCGCATGGTCTTAGCGTTTCTGTCTTGAAATGCTGGTTTGAGAACGCGGAGGAAAAGGTGATGAAAGTCCTTGAGACTGTTCAAGGAATCGATCTTCAGGTATCCGAGACACAGTTCGAAAAACGTAGGTCTATCATTTATTATTATTTATTATTGTGCTTTCTGGTTGCTCACAGATCATGCAGCTATTTCTAGTGAAGATACGATGACAGAAGCAACTGCATCTCCAGCTGCCGAGGACTTGGAATATTCAAAATCAGCCTATCCTCCCAAGAACAAGAAATGGAGGTACAAGTAGAACAATGTTGATAACATTAAAGTCTGATGTCACACTACGCTGATCAAACCAGAAATACAGTCGTTTTACACAAAATATTGAAAGTTTCCTTACAAAGTATCTTCTATTTACGAGCTGTATTTTAATCCCGCCAAATGTTCATAGAGCTGAGTTCCGGTTTAGAAACACTGACGTCAATGGAGAGACACGTTTTCGGAGATATCGCTGGTATGTTTGTAGGTCCATATTGATCCTATCTTCAAAGAGGTATGGTGTGCTTTGAAGTGTTGCTCTAGACATGCATTTCTTCTGACATGTCTGTATAGATCGCCGTTCCAGACCAGGCAGCATACAAAGACAAGACAAGGGCAGTCAATGAAATAAATCGAACCACGACTATCCCGTGGGTATAATGGAAAGAACGCTTGACGCCCACATGGCGCCCACAGTGAGCCGGTCTTACCGCGTTTGGCTTCTGTCTTCCAATAAAACCCAATCTCAACCTGCAAATCACTTCGTAGTGGACTCGCTATCGCGTATTATACATTTTATCGTTAATAACGCGACAGGATGCTTCTTAGAGGCGCGAAATCCCCGATCACTGCTACACCAATACCTGGCTACATCTCAGGCTGGAACTTGCATGCAACACTGGTCCAGGCAGCGCAGCTGGCTCAAAAGACTACTAATGATTCGGATACTATAGCCTCTAAGGCAAAATTTTTTGTTTGTACTTTCTCTAGACATACACCCGACCCCCCCCCCCCCCCCCCCCCAGCCGCCCGCGCAACAATGACTACGTTCCCGTCTACCGTTACTTCAAATCCCGGATGTCCCTGTCATGCAACCATCCCCAGCCATCTTACGCTTGGGGATATCCTTATGATTTAGTATGGTGTATATGTACTGTATTTCTATTTTCTTGCTCAGTGGTACTAAGTTCAAATACCTTATCTGCCTCCAGCATTTCATTACCAGCGTTCTTCAGGCTCGGCCTTCGGACCGACACGATTGGCCTTCAGCCACACAAGCCTTGAATGTTGGACGATGGACCCGTACAATCCGTCCATACACTATGTGCAGAGCACACTACCATGCATAAAGAGGCAAGTGTACCCTACTATGAGCGGTTTTAACCTCACTCTAATGCTGAATGGGTTAAATCGAGAATCGCGCTCAAGTTCTCAGCACCGGCGACAACACTGTACACGCACCTGCCTACCTCAACCTTGTCGCTGTAAAAGCTTGATCCTCCTACGAATGAGGTTTAATGATATCCCATTGGCAATTCCCCTTCCTACGTATAGGGATTCTCCGGTGTGTGAATACCTCACTACCTCACATCAGTAGCGAGGTGTATGTTTCACTCACCCATACCTGCCCTAGCTTACTACTCCGGCTTCGTGGTAGTCAATGGCGCTGAAGACACCCCAACCTATACGTGTGATCTGGTCGGACACCAGGGCCGTAAATCTGACGGTCCACTAGCGCGTCATGCGAGCTTGTTACCCAGTGATCATACTCTCTCGTAAAAGACTGAATGAATGACCTGGAAGCTCTGGTTCGTTCCCATATCTGTGTTTTTTTGGGAACCTAAACTGCCACCCGTATGTTCTTGAAACAGGTTCGAACTCATGTTCTCACAGGAACTGGCTGGTTTTGTAGCTGGAGTCCTAAACCCATTCTCCATGACATATCGCCAGCGGGCTATTGTCTGGGGCTGGAGTCAATCAGATTCCATGTGGAATTGACCTTGATGTCCTGCATGTCTTTGAACGGCGTTCTGTAGGACATCAAGTTGTACGTTGGTTCGGTCCGTTCGCCGCCCAAACTAGGGTTCTCATATCTAGATGTTCTACACGCCTTACCCTGCGTGTGAGGGAGGCATTTTAGTGGTGAGCGAACCTTCATTTCCGAGCAATAGAAGCCCACACGCCGGTCGGAGATCCCGTCAAACCCTTCTTTCCAAATTGACCGTAGGACCGAGCACAACTCGCCATCCGGAAATGTCCTCAAGCTGTTCTGTACGTCACACAGGATGCAGCCCACATATTTCGTAACCTGGTCTGCTTCCGTAACCATTTGTTTTACTGTGGTTCGTCGTCGTCATCGTCTGCATGTTCCGGTTGCGCATTGAATCGATTTACGCGATTCTTGGCCCTAGGCTCCCATTGAATTTCTGTGTTGTCTTCTGTGTAGCAATATTCTATTCTCCTTTGGGGCCTACAAGCACTACGCATAAACAAGGGGGTGACATTTGACATCTCAACCACGGTCGGTGCTGTCGGCAGACAGCGCATGTCCTCGGCTATCCGTGAATCTGAATCACGATCTAGACTCAATAGTGGCCAGGATCCTAAATGATCCTCTGGACCATAAGAATGAGTTGTTTTCACTTCCGCGTCTGGCCCAAGATAACCGAGCGTTAGCTTTCATTGATTCATGAGAATACTCCCTTTCAGGGTAAACTAGATTCAGGGTCTCTCGAACTCGTATAACCAGAATTGTACATCGATGCAGAGCTGTACACTTTTATGGGCCGGCATCTTTCCGCATTTTAGAAGCACCATCAAGGCATTGTGGCGCATCTACAACTGCCGAAACCGAAAAATACGTGACCCTATTGGTTGAATAGTGGTATGGTGCTAACTTACCTTCTACTGAACATATCGCCGCTCCTCGCCACCGTAAACCAGCGCCCTCGTCGGTGATGGCCAGTGATCAACAGCGGTGAGTTCACAGTATTGAATTGTGGTCCGATGTTTGGAATGTCGGCTTGTTGCTCACCGATTTCTCCTGTTAGAAAAAGCTTCCATCACATGGACTCATCGGTGTATTACATTTGTCACTTCTCGGACGCTCACGCTTGGTACACAACCCAAGCCTGCTTGCCGCCGCATGATGGTGGCACTCACCAGACTCTTTGCTGACACTGCGGAAAGATCCAGCAAGACTAGCTATAGCGTATAGAGTTCGCTTGTCTACCCTTGGGGTCACGCCGACGATACCTGAGCCATCTGACACACTCCAAGCTGACCATGCTTTATTACTTTGCAATCTCTTTTCAGGCGAGATGGGACCAGGATACAGGACGAGCGACATGGGTCCGGAGAGGATGTTAACTTCCCGCTTGGACAAAATACCTCATATTGATCGGAACTACATGGATTCTGACGGGCTTTTCCACATCACGACTCCGTACACACCCTCTATATTCCGATGGCAGCTTAGCAAGCACCGATTGACATATTTTAGATCCTCGAGGGAAGGTAGTAAAGATACCATTTGTACGTAAAATGTGCAAGTTCCGTGCACTCGACTCGTACCTGCGAAGGCGAGGCATACCTGATGACTTTTACATTGACCCTCACCTCAGGATAAACCCTACGCCGAAGTTCTGAGCACAGACTAAATTGACTGTACCATCCTCACACATTTTTACGTGCACCGACGAACGTTCAAACCGATTGGAATCAAGCCAACATTCTATCCGTTCCGTGTCCGATTTCGGTAATATCGCATTACGGACCTTGTCTGCGAGTGCTGGAGTTTACACAACTGCTTCTTTTTGCTTCTCTCCTTCTCTTCGAGCGCATCCGACAGCTTGTCTAAGGATCGCCACTATGGTAGACCCTATTTAGATGGTATTGCGTTCTGCCTCGGATCGATGAGACGGGCGTGGACGCTACTTCTGGCCAAGTATAACCTACCATAACGTAGAATTTACTCGCACTACCACTTTCCGACTAACGGCACCAATAACTTGGCAACACCATAGAGTTCAAGTGTACCATGCATACGGTCGTCAACTACCTTTGCATCGGGAGTTCGGTACGACGTAGACGGAGAAACTGTAATCGTCAGACTTCCTCAAGACGATCGCTTGCACGAGCCTCGCGTATAGTAGTATTACAATACCGACCGTGATGCCCCTCATCACCATCGAGGGCTCGAAAAAGTCCAGACTGTACTCACGCATGGGTCTTGCTGAGATTCCGGACACTGACGTCGTCATTCGCGGCAACGTGTTCGATGCAGGACGAACACCTCGCCTATGGATTGCTCCAAGTGCATAAATTTCACCTGTTCAACGGTATTCAGGAAAATCGGACCGAGTATCCGATGTGATTTACAGGGACGGACGGTCAAGAGGCTGGCTCTGAACCTTGTGGCAAAACAGGGTGTTTATTTCGTCAACGCGAACATCGATAGTACGAAGTGTAGCGTCGATGACGCAGCATGTGTTCTATTAACTCAATTACGAGTTTTAGGCATAGGCAACATGACGTCCACTGAGCTCTGTTTGCTTATCTCGAACTCACTACGCACGTCCCGTCGTCCAAGGTAGGTCACACTTTATTCCGTGTCCTGTTAAGAATGTCCTCCCCGCCGGCTCATAATGGCGGTTCCTGATTCTACTCACACTTGTTCACATCCCAAGAATCAGCTGGTCAATTCAATCTTTCCCTTATCTCCCCGCACTCCCGAGACCTCAAATAATTCAAATTTCGAAGCGTATTTTCGAAGCGGCTCAATCTCTTTATCTGGAGGTGATGAAGCGCGGGCCGCACTTCCCCGCCCTCGGAGTGCTAGACCTATCCAGACCTAACCTGAGGTCCATGACTGTCTGAAAAGCACTAGAATCCATCGAATATTGGATTTTACAGTTTAGGAGAGGGGCAATCTGAAGGCTGAAAATTCCACCGATCTGATGGAGTACACTAGGGTACACGATGTGTATCATATGTGGTCCCAAAAAGGTAAGAAAGAACAACCGAGGTTTGAAAGCCCGTGAATCCCGTCAGCTTGATTTGCCATTGGCTACCATTGGACACTCGGGCTCCTGCATTCTTCCGGGTCTTTGAGAGATGTCATCTCAGAGGCAACGTTGGAGGTAATTACAGTTCAGAGACGACGGGTTCTTTGCTATTCTTGACTATTCTTTACCAGTCGCACGACTAGTTGCGTGCCTGGAAGTTCTTCATCTTGTCAGAGGTAACGGCTACATTCCGATTTACACGTAGTGGTCATAATTCTCGGCTATCCTGAGGTATTCAGACATCTCCTAGACATAACGACATGAACTGATGTAATATGCACAGATTAACGTCATCCTAGTTGTGCAGTTATGGTCACATCTCCAACGAAGACGCCATTCCCATCGGTACATCAAAGATATACTGACAAGACTTTAGGAATTTACATGGCACCCTGCAATATGCCGACCATAGAGTCACAAGTTCATCCTCTCTCGCCCCGTGTGAATTTCCTTTCATTTTTCTTCTCATGTAACGAAGCTCTTGAACGGGTATACTCGCCACCTTCTACCATCCGTAAGCACTCAATAGATCCGGCGAATGCACTATCCTAGTAAACTGATAGTGAAATTCTGATCAAGCCAATCAGGCGAGCCCATTCGCAGCAATAATCGCTTACTTCGACTTCTTTCTCCAACCACTCCGTCCCCTAAATCGTCCAATCGTCCCATCTTTTCGATTTATAGCAGTAAGCTTATACCCTTTTGTCACTTCACACCCCCGCGGGGTATTCAAATACCACACTCAATTTACAATATTAAGCGTCCACATGCAACACACACGCCCTTCCCGAGGGCCAGCTGAAATGGGTGTCTAAGCTGTCAAGAGAACTGCAACACGTTCTATGCGTCCGTATCGTCATTGATTGGTCACTCATCGTCGAGAGCTTACTAGTAAACCTCAAATTTTCACGAGTCGAAGCTGACACACCGTCCTCACAAGACCCTGCAACTAAATTCTCTTGAATGAAATGTTCCATCTGACGTTTCTCCCGCGATCCTGTGGCGAGGTAAACCGGCTCCGCTTAGCTGCTTACGCCTGTTTTATTTATTTATTACCAGCTCCACCACGAACTCGTGCACATCTCTTCCAATCTCACATCTCGCTTACCTCCTGCGCCCCGGTGGTCAATTACTGCTCGAAAAGTCCAGTGATCGCTCGTTGATTGGGTGCGCTCAATTAGTGGTAGATTGCCTGTTTGGTGTGTTATTACATATTACATACAACAACTTGAGTATGTATTATCTGCCAGTGTGCCGGTGATCATGAGTAAAGTACAGTAAGCTTGGTAGTTGTATGGTGGACCTATGTCCCGAGACTCCGTTATTATGTACAATTCGCGACAGGTTTACAGCGGACGAGCGGAAGCGAGAGCGTGTGTTCGAGCGATTTGTCTATATCCTCTCAGTCCCGTTTTTGTTGGGTGTCCCTCCTGACTTTTCGGATTCCTATTTTAGGCTGAGGTGGTCGGAGGGAAAGGAAGGATGAGGGGAGGGGATGTGATTGGCTTGGCGTGTTCGTTACAACTCGCAGCCGGTCGGGATGTACTCAGGCTGTCAGGACTTTGGGACTTTTCTAGATGATCTTTTTTTCGCTCGAATTTTGGGTTTAGGCCTTGGACGCTTTGACAGGAGGAAATTCGACCTTTCGACGTCATTTGCAAAAAGTCCCTGGTAGCACTTGATACGCAGTCATTATCTCGAGGTTTGGTAAGCCTTTACACAACGTCCATTCATCTTATCTACGTTTTAGTGCAATTAAGATTTAATGAAGGATAGTAACGCATGAGATACCAGATATACGAAAGATGAGATAGTACTATAATTAATTCAAGTTGGAGATACGGTACGACATTGAACGACAACCTCTCAGTCTCTGGATATACATCCCGGACTCTGTTTCGTTCAACGCTTCTATCCAGTATCCACCTTCTCACTAAGCTTCTCGCTCAGGCTCCACATCCAGCACACTACAGACTACAAACTCTTAGCGTCAGCCCCCCGAACTAAGATCCAGACCTTAGTAAAGTTCAACCCTTCCTTGAAAGTCCAGATTTCTCATTTCATCCGACTCTCACTCCACCATCCACTCACCCACACACCGGACATAGAAGAGTGACCGACTGAGCGAATGACTTTAGCATCTAAACCCATCAAACCTTCAAAGATCAAACCCAACATCCCGAGCGCGATCTCCACCCACAAAAGAACCCCCACCCTCCCAATCCAGTCCGAATCCCCTACTCACCTCATGCCCATGGAACGCTCGGCCAGTCGGATTTGGGAGCAAGAGCTTTTTGGGAACGGACTTGTACCCTGCCAGGTGAACCTTTGTAATCTATATAGCGCTGTGGCTGTCAGTGGGAGGGAGTGATTAGTGAGATGATTGGACCCGGTGTGATATATCGTACATGCGTTTTAGGTGTGTCTTTGAGGCTGGAGGCTTGGTGGCGTTGACTATATTCGGTGGTGGGTCTGGTGTGATCTCTAACTTGAAATTCAAGTAGGTTTATGAGAGAGTCAGATGGGCTAAGAGTTTTGGGAGTAGAGAGAGGTTGTATTGAGATTGGAGATGGAGACATTGAGACATTGAGGTATATATTGATCAATTGCGATTTGCGTTGTAACAAAAAAAAGTATGCAAGGAGGTGGGTTAATAAGTAACACAAAAGAAATGACAAGCAAACAAACTAAAAGGAGACGATGCGACCTAGTAACCAAGACAGAAAAAAAAAAGATGAGTAGTAGTACAATTGTAAGTGAAGTAGCGTAAGTAGGAACTTTTTGGAGAGTTGGCATGAAGAGTAAGTCCAGAGGGAGGGGGAGCGCAGGTAGTGGGGGACAATGGACAATGTCGAGGTGGGGGGAAGCGGTCACAAGAAATGCGGTCAAAAGGTCAGAGAGGAGGGGAGGAGAGGGGCGGGAGAACGTCTAAAGCCAAAAAAAAACAATCCATGCACACAGCACACAAACTCAACACTCCCCAATCATCACCTTCAACACCATCCTCCCCTCCTCATCTCTCCCCTTCGCAAGCAACTCGAACGCCCGCTTGCTCTCCTCCAACGGGAACCGATGAGTGATAATCTTCTCGATCCCGTCCAACTTCCCCTCTCCGAGTAGTTGGAGAGCTGTTGGGTAGGTGTTGGCGTATCGGAAGGAGCCTTGGATGTCTACTTCTCGGAGAGCTGCTGCGCTTAGGGGGAGTGTGACGTTCTGGAGCCCATGCCTACGAGGAGGACTTTGCCGCCGGTTATCGCGCCCTGTGAGTTAGAATCGAATGATTAGTTTTAGTTTTTGAGAAGGAAGGAGGAGGGGAGGGAGGGGAGAGGAGACGCACATGTATCGACATCTGGATACACGGTTCCGCACCCGTACACTCAAAAACCAAATCAAACCCATCCTGCTCTCCAAAAGCAATCAACGCCGCCCCCACATTCTCCTTCGCCCTCTTCAACGCCTCCTCCGTCGTCTTTGCCCGATCACCTCCAGGCAAACAAAACACCTCCTGTGCGAACCCTTCACGTTTCGCGAAATCTAACCGTGCTTGGTTGATGTCGATAGCGCACACTCGGGTTGCACCGTATGATTTTGCGAGGGCACAGGCGAGGAGACCGATTGCGCCTACGCCGAAGACGAGCACGGTTTGGGGGGGTGAGGAGGGGGAGAAGGCTCCGCGGTGGGATGCGTGGAGGAGGACGGAGAGGGGTTCGGCGAGGGCTGCTTGGTCGAATGTGCAGTTATCTGGTAGTCTGTTTTATTCATACACGAAATTTGAAATTGAGTTATGATGGGTTTTGCTTGAAATGGGTAAGAAGGAAAAGGGTGCTCACGGGTGTACGACATGGGCAGGGTGGTTCATCCTATCCTGGAGTGTCCCATCTAAATGAGGGAACGTTTTGGCGGAGGAGGCGAAGCGCATGTTTTTGCAGAGGTTATAACGGCCGCGCTTGCAATACGAGCAATCACGACACATGATACCAGCTTCGATGGCGACGCGTTGGCCGACGACAAAGTTCTTTACACCGGGTCCTACGGCTGTCACGACACCGGCTGATTCATGACCGAGGACGAGGGGTGCTTGGAGGGCAAAGTCACCGTTGCGTCCGTGCATGTAGTAGTGGACTGTGTGGGTGGTGTTGGTTTGGGTTCAGGTGTGTGCATGTGAGAGAAGCAGTTACTTACGGTCACTACCACAGAGGCCAGTTGCGACTATTTGGACCTGGACATGACCCTGCTGTGGGGGCCAGAGAGTACGGGGTTCGTAGCGGAGGTCTTTGGGGCCGTGGAGGACGGCAGCGTGCTGTGTGGGGAGTGCGATTGGGCTCATTGTGGGATGTGTGGTTGAGGAGGGTGGGGTCGGGATGAGGCATGGATGAGATTGAGGAGGGGTTACTTTATAGCAGGGAAAATGGCGGGAGAGAGTCTCGTGAGTGTGGAAGGAAGAGGGAACACTCTTTGCACTTCGTCCCCCATTCGGTCCGATCCGCCGTCAAGCTATAGAGAGTGAGATCGCCCTTGGATGAGGTAAGCAGGCTCGCTTCGCAGGGCCGGGGTGCCGCAGATTGAGAACACACGCCCACGGCTCTCTCCAGCCAGATCCCCATCGCCAGATGCAGCCAACGCTTGTCCTCTACGTGACCACCTGCAGACCCCATTCACTGAAGCTGCCTCTCTCCTGCGCTGAACTCTATGACCCAGAACGCCCTCTCACGCACTCGGACGCAGCGGTGTCCTCCTCCCGTCCGTCCCAAACTGAGAGGCGGAGCTGTCATTCTCCTTTTCTCTCCCCAACCACCTTAGGGGTCGTGTAAATTACCAGAGAGAGGTCCAGAGTTCGACTCTCGCGCCGAACTTCCGATTCCGGGGAAATACCCGATCTGGGGTAGCCTCTTTACCGAATTCTTTTCCCTCTCGTCCTAATTGACCTCGGCTACCACTTTCTGTCGCGTCCTTGCCACCCATTCCGTGCTCACACCAAGTTCCTTGTGTATTCCTGCAAATGGTGCATTCATAAAAACCACTTCCAACACAATGTTCCTACCACACCATTCCCCGGCCCACTCTTCCGCATTACTCTGTCCTCGGGACCGTACTCACCGTCTCGCTTAATACTTAACACTCTTCCAGCTTCGGTCCTCAGACTGCTCAAGTACCCGACCGACGCAGCCCTAACTGCCTCTTCGACTTCCCCGTTTGCCTCTTCTCTTTTTTGACTCTCAATTTGTCCATTTGCGAATTGAACGATGGCCAGCATAGCGATGGATCCGACCCCTGCTCTCCCTTCCCCTCAACTCTTCTCCCTACTCGGTCAGAACGTCCTGATCACAGGCGCTACCAGAGGTAACGTACCCTCCTTCCTGTCTTTCTGTTCTCTCCACAAACTTCCGACCCTTACCTGTCGTGTTTTTTTGCGCGCGCGTCTCGAGGGGGCATGGTCTTCCTCATCATCTCCGCTTTATGTTCGCTATCTACGTTCCCCCTTACTCATTGCTTGCCGATTTCGTTTGACTCCCCGTGTCAGGAGACTCCACTTTGCATACAGCACATACACACAGATAAGGTGTATGTGAACTTGAACGTGTAAAAGCCAAAGTAAACTATAACTCCAATGCCGGTTTTGCTTACCGTTCACACCTACGTTCTCCGACAGCCCGGAGAACAGAGGAATTTAGAACGGGCGGGGATTCGAGGGAGTTCTGCTTTGCGTCCCTTATTCTTCGAATTCGCTGTCGTTTTTCCTACGTGTTCTGAGTAAGCCGGAGCACATCGAAGTTCGATTGTTGAGATGTTTGATCGTTTGATTGTCTGGGTGGTAGGCGATCGTGGTTTTACGCAAAAAACTGGTCGTATAATTATAGGTCAAATACTAATACCAATTTGACCTTTTTCGGTATTCGGTATTTCGTATTTCTGGTTCCCTTCCATTTCTGCGCCCTCTGTTCTGTTTTCTGTTTTCTGTTGCTTTCCATTCCCCACCAAACATCACCATCCCCACCCCTATCTTTCCCTCACACCTAAATCATCTCTCATCCTTCTCTATCTCTAGGTATCGGAGCAGCATGCGCTATAGCTCTCGCCGAAGCAGGCGCAAACATCTGTCTCGTCCAACGTCCCAACTCGTCCAACCTCGATACCTTTAACACCATCTCCTCTCTCCCTTCCTTCTCCCCCTCCCCCTCCTTCTCTCCCTCTCCCTCCTCCTCTCCCTCCACAAATGAGAATGAGAACGACACCAAACAGAAAGTAAAGATAGTGGAATGCGACATCGGGGACATCCCCTCCGTCAAAGTGCTGTTCGACAAAGCACTCGAGGTGATGGGCGGGGAGATCCATGTGTTGGTGAATTGTGCGGGGATTCAGAGGAGGGCGCCTGCTGTGGAGTTTGGTGAGGCGGATTGGGATGATGTGCGTGTTTTTTTTCTTGTGTTTTTGTTTTTTGGTTGTTTGTTTTTGGGAGTGGGTTTTCTGGGGAGGAGAGGGTGTGACGTCATCATGCTCTGACGAGTCTCCTTCCCTTTGTTCCCGGTTGACTCTTTTTTGTGGGTTTCGTTCTCATCTCTCTGTTCTCCCACTGATAAGTGTTCATCATCACCTGAGTGATAAAATGCTATTCGGCATTTGTTCCTCTCCAAATCTCTCGTACACTCCAAACAAACTCCTCACCGTCCCTCATCAATCTCCATACTCCATTCTTATATATTCCCCCACCAACACAAAATCCTCCGAGACTTAACCATTCTCGTCCCTCACCCCTCTCCATCCTACTTTCCCGATTGCGCTAGTGCACATCTATCTATCCCTATCCATCTCACCATTGAATTCGCGATTCGCCATCTCGGATCTCTGCGCAGTTCAATGATGTGGTTCTGGGTCAAAGAGCTCCGTTCGTTCTTTGACCCGTTCATTTTTCTCTTTGGTTTGATCCTCGCTCGGTCGTTCGTGGGTTCTCTCATGGGTTCCTTGGCCCGGTTTCGCTTCTTCCTCTTCTTCCTCTTCTTTCTTTGCGCCCTTGCTACACTTCCGCTCCTTGAGACCCGAAAGTGGGTTTCCGAGGTTATGTCACTCGAAGGGATAACTTTGCATCTTGGGTGGTGAGGATGGTGAGATGGGAGGACCCTCGTTCGTCATCCTCCCATTCATCTCATGCACCAATCCTCTCTATCTACTCCCTACTCCCTACGATGGAAGGAGAAGACGCATACACTCATAGACTCATCCCAAATCCAAATCTAACTTGAGTTCAGATGCACAGAAGAGGATGAGGGGGAAGGAGTACCTCCTCGTCACGTTTCCTGACCCTCTTCGTCATTGACTTTTGGGTTTCCCTATGACTCCCCCCCCCCTCTGGATTTCTATTCCGGTCCAAAAAAGAACGAGGTTGGCGCGCTGGAGGTGGTTTGGGTTTTTTTTTATCTTGACGCCTCCTCCCACACATCAGAAAGAATGGGTTTATCATCATATTCCCATTTTCCATCATCATCAAATGGGTTGTTGGTGCACGTTCCTATGTTTCTGGTTGTTCTTGGGCGATGATGCAGGGAAGGCCCCGCGTCCCGTAACTTCCGGTCTAGGATGGTCTTGTGTCCTTTCGTGTGTATGGTTTTTTGATCTTTTCCTGGCCATGGGTTAGTTGTGTATCTTGGGTCGGGTGGAAAAACATATCATTCCACTCTTCCTTCATCATGGAGGGATTATTGGAAGGAAATCCCACATCAACTTGGGAGCGCACACACCCATACTGCGGACATAACGTACACGAACCCCCACCCAGACCTGCTTGTCACCTATACTAAGCATTGCGCTCATCATTTGGGCATTTCGAACGTCCTAGCCGTTCCTTTCTTCTCGTTCTTCTTCTCATGACGTCCACATTACCGCTATCTTCCCTATCTTCTAACCTACCCCTTGAACGTCCTTTCTTCCACATCCTTCTCCATCACTCGTGGTTTTTAATAACCTCTAACATCCTACATGGGGTTTCTACAACGAAGTCATCTTGGAAGGGGAGGGGGCCATTAATATCCAACACGAACGAACGATGCCATTACATCCGCCCCTTCCCATTCGTCCTGTCATTCACACGTGTTTCGCCTTTTGCTCCTTTAAGCAAAGGGACGATCAGTACTGTCAACGACACCCATACGTGATGGTTCTTCGTTCGTTCGGTCCCATCCCGCCCTCGCCCTCTGATGATCTCTTTTTTAAGCCCTCCTGGTGTCGTCATAATGGGCCTCGGCTCGACCGTTGTTGCCCATCAATGTACTTCTCACCTACACTTCAGAATGCTGGCTGCTTGTTTTATGCATCGCGCTATCTAGTTCTTTCACACACTTCCGGTGCCGGAGTTCTAGGCCCTTTAGCCTTGTGTGTACCCACCCTGTGTGTGTGTCTCTCTCTCGTAAACGGTTACTCGTTTTCGTACGAGGGAGATCAGGGGTAGGAGGGTTATCTTTATGGTATCTATGACATCGTTTTTTTTCTTTGCATTGCATTGTATGGGAGGACTTTGAGAGCTCTCGTGGGTGTGTTCCAGAGTTCCAGAGTTCCAGAGCGAGTTTGGTGTTCTGGAGATAGAGTCACAGAACAGACTCGAAGGGTATGGGGAAATGAGAACCTAAAGGACATGAGGGACATAGGGAGCCCTTCGAGTTTTTGCTCTATACCTATACCGATACCGGTGGTGTGTGTGTTTAGAGTTTTGGGTAGGGGAGTTCGGAGTTGGTGGCCTTCCGTCTTGTTCAGTTTGCGTTGAATTGTCGGGGTTGAGGATTGTCGGTGGGGGGTTTTGCCTGATGCGGAAGGCGAGCGTCGTTTGGTTGCTTTGGGTTGACGAGTCATGATCATGCTTATCTTCATCTCTATTGCTTACCATTTTGTTCAACTTTTGATTTTTCTTTCGTTATTGAGAAACAGCGCTGACTGATACGTTGATCTTTCTTTCTCATATGTTTCCCTACCTCGTTCAACATTTCGCCACTCGCTCATCTACGAATAACCGCCGTGACGTCACCACACCCATCACCCACGTCCTTCCCACAACTATAATCTCATGACATACTCTCGACATACCGATCCTCAAAACCTTCTCATGAACACACGAATACAACGCATGCCGACCCGAACGGGAATTCTCTATTACCTACACCCCTACCTATTTCGACACACCTCTTTCCCTTGGGTCTTCAATAACCTTCCTCCTAACCCTCTCTATTTCCCCGCACATATTCCCATTCTCACACATCCAACATCCATTCTCCCCGCGTTTCTCGTAATCTGATAAACTCCGGACGACCTATCGGTGACGCAAACGGTATTCATTCCCATTCGCTCACACTTCTTGCGGTCGGTTTACTACCGAAACTGAATATCGCCGCGAATGCGTCGGACTACAAACTCAAACTATTTTCCCTATCTCGCTCACTCTCGTTTTGGGATTGTTCTATCCGTGTCTCTGGCATTTGCTATTCTCCCGACACTGGACGCCGCGTGGCGTTGATCCTTTCTTTTCTGACAATCCAACTTCTGCCGCGAATGTGCTATCTGTCCATCTCTTTCCTTTCTCCTGGTTTTTTTCAATTACGTCCCGGTATTCTTGTTCTTTCCGTTAATGATGTGCGTATGTTTCGTTACGTGTACGCTCATGGTGTATACGCGAACATCGACCCATCTCTGTTCCTCCTCCCTCTTATCCCCGCTTTTCTGATTCTGATCCGCGTGTTATTACTCCGTCTGTCTTTCCGTCTCCGCAAACACGTTGTTGCTTCTTTCCATCTTTCTATTCTCCTCCCTCCCCCGTCATACCTTTCCCCTCTGTTCGCTCATCCCCATTGCTTCCATGCCTCCCGATTCTCTCTGACTTTTCCCACCTACCCATACACGTGCCTTTTCCCCATTGCGTCTCCTCGTCCCCACCTCCACATTGCTCTCGAACATCTCCCGCGCACACGTTGTCACCCTGATGTGTTGTCTGGCTCGGTCTATCCTGGACTTCTCCAACGCACCCTCTCTCGGCCCTTTTTCCGAATTACAACAATTCATTCATCGCGCTGCGCCGTATGTCTATATTCAACTACCTGACAAATGCGTTGAGGGTTGTTTTTCTTTCTGATCTTATTATCCCCGGATATCGCTTGCTTTGATCGTCTCCTCTCGTTTCTTCATACGATCGGATTTTCCTCCTGGGTGACCATTGTTCGGAATTTTTTCGCACTCTCCGTATATTTTCTTGCTCATCACCCACCATATCCCGATTTGCTCTATGACGTCTCCACCACCCCGGTTCTCATCCACCTTTTTACACCCCCCTCCCCCTACTTCTATCTCTGATCTCTATACCTTTATCTATGGCTCCCCCCGGTACTCACACAAAATAGGTCCTGGACATTAACCTCAAAGCATGCTGGCTTCTCTGTCAAGCCGCCGGGAAACATATGGTTCCTCGTCGGAGAGGGAAGATCATCAATTTCTGTTCCTTGTTGACTTATCAGGTACGTCCCGTCCCTCCCACCTTTATCGATTCCGAGTCCCTTTCCGCCTTCAATAGAGATGACTTCTTTCTTTCCGGGGTGCACATCGTTTTACGTTCCGAGAGACTTTGCTTCTAGATCCCTGCTATCTTGTTGGTTGTGTGCTGCTAATCATGTTATCTTGGGTTCCATCTCCGGTTCCGTCTTCTCTTTTCGAGGGGGTGTTACCTACCGGTATCTTGTTCTCGGACTTTCTTTTGGAATCGGTGGTCGGATTTTGTATGGCATTATTCGTAATTGCGAACGTGTGTAGACTGGGATTTTTGCTTTCTACTTTTTTAGCATTCGCCGCTTCTTGTGTAGAGGCGATGCAAGGTTCCAGTCTTTCCGGATTCAAACTCTCTGTTGCCATGCTTCCCCCCTCTTCTTGGTGTTATCCGTTCCTCATATGTTCCAGGCCTCCGTGTCTTCTGAACCCTTTCGGTGACTAGATTTCTAGTCTCGAACGATAACCACAAACCTCCCTTGGACCGGTGCTTTTTGCATACATCGGTTTACCTTTCATCTGCTGTGCATGCACAGCAGGAGTTCTGTACATCTCTTCCTTCTTTCCTTGGACTGTTGGAGCTTCTCAGAGCCTCGTTTTGAGAATCCCCATTGCCAAGTTTATCCTTCGAGTTTCCATCTACACCCGGCTGGACGCTAATTCTCCTTCCTTCCGGCTTGCTTCTGATAGGGAGGTCTCACCGTACCAGCCTACGCGTCTGCAAAAGGCGCTTTGGGGCAACTCACCAAAGCGTTGAGCAACGAATGGAGTAAAGATAACGTCCAAGTGAATGGGATCGTCCCGGGTTACATTGCCACTGATATGTACGTCCTCCCCGTTCCATCTCAAACTCTCTCGAGTGACACACGCTCATTAATTGGATTTGAATCCCCCCCCCGCCAATAGGAATGAAAAGTTGTTAAAGGACCCTACACGCCTCCGTCAGATCTCCGAACGTATCCCAGCCGGGCGATGGGGCGATCCGAAAGACTTTGCTGGACCTGTCGTCTTTTTAGCTAGTCCTGCTAGTCAGTATGTCTGTGGCGAGTTGTTGGTTGTCGATGGTGTGAGTGATCAAATTACTTTTTTTTGTTTCTACAGCACGAATTCGTGCTCCAGACCTATGCCTCGAGCACGGTCATTTGCATCGATATTTGAGATTTCTTTGGCTAATTACTTCTTTTTCTGTTAGGGCTGGATGGGCCGGTAAACGAAGGAATGAAATCGGGATGGCAAAGAAGTTCTAGATGTACAGAAGATCTGTGTTCCGTAACCTGTGTCTTGGGTGTTTTCAATATCGTGATATACCGTAACGTTTTTGGACTGGGCCCTGCTGGATTATCTCCGTACACTCCACAGTTCCTGTCTTCGAAGGCACCCCACTCCATGGGTAGTGCCCCACCGGTCCTAGAGAGCCTGACAAGCTGTCATGTAGGCTCTGGTCTTTGCCAACGTTTTATGAATCTGAAAGTCCCATGCACATTCTGGTTTATGTCAGAACAGGTCATCAGTTCGAAACCCTCTTATTACGGACTATCTTCGAATTCGTGCAGAGCTTCTCTAAATATTGCTTCTCCACCGTTCAGATGATTTTACTCCTCTTCGGTCCTTGTATCGAGAGATTTGGCTGTGACGGTTCGGTGGCTCGGATCGGTAACACAAAACAAGTGGCTCTGCGTGAGATCGACGCGTAGTCATGCTAGGACATAGAATGGACTCAAACATCCAGCAACACGTCGTATGTTTATTCCCCATTGTACATTCCCGAAGAACACGCGATTGAATCATTTTATCAAGATGCATTCTATTGTACCGGATATCACTATTGTGTCAGAGAAGGACAACCATAATCACGGGTCTCGCGGCAGAAGAAAAAATGAAGAACCTGACTTTAGGGTGTAGCAGCGTGCAGCCTATCATAATTTGCACTGCTCCTCGCCCATTGAGATCGACTCGGTATCTACCCACGTAAATTGACGGATCTCCGGGAGCAGCTGAAAGAATGCAAGGGTGCTGCGTGACCATTTCTCATACAATGGAGTTCACTGCTACGGCCCTTCATCAAGATTGTGCTAGGTAATCGGTGCTTATGGATTGAGGGCTTGAAGCTTAAGGCCCGGACCGTGCAAACATTTTAATGAAAGCAGGCGTTGCAACTGGAAGACACAAGGAGACACAACTAAACCATATCAGCAACGGTGCTCCTTTCGAAGATACCGTTCCGTAGAGAGGGTCGACAGTTGTACCCCAGCTTTGCGGATCAGACGGACCGCGTTATACCACCCACAACGCACTGACATGGTCGTGTCACGAAGAACTAAGATTCTACGGTGTTGTGGACGAAAGAACTTGCCGAATGATATGGATTATTAACACCGACTAGGCACCATGTCTCATCGCCCATAAAGAAGGTTCAAGTAAGTGACAGCATTCACCGGATGCCGATGTTAAAATAGGTTCAGTTGGTGGTAGGAGGTGGTAGGTTACCGTTGAACATCGGAGCTACAATGAGGGGAAGACAGAAGAAGGGTGAAGAGTGGGATACGTGTCCTCGTTCTAAAGACCGTATGGCGCCGAAGGGAAGCTACGTGCGGTAAGGAAATAGCGAATGAATGGGACGATAAACTTTGAAATGCTGCGTACTAACTTCAAGCACTCATAGAAGGGAGATGGCCGGTATCACGAGATTTAAGCTCTACAATTTCGACGTTCAAACATGGACACGCCGAGCACATTTCTAGCGAAGGGATTGGATGGGGAGTGTATGCCACCATCACGTTCTACGGCTCCCAGGATCATGGGAGGAGCGTCAACGTCGAACTGTGCAAACAAACCTCCACCGATATCGAACGCACAGTAGTGAGAATGTAACACCAAACAGGTTAAGCTTGTTAACAGTATCCTACCTAATTGTACCGCTTGTGAGAAAATCCCTGTCGAAGTGGGTGTAGCAGCTGACTCGATGGTGAGTAGTCGTCATCCCGTGAACAGTTCGACATGAATTCTCCCAGGATGCCTCATGAGGATTGACGTAACATGAAAGTAGACGATACGGCCTGGCTCAGGCAGATATAGTGCATGATGATCGTGTGTCTGAGAGGAAAGTCGGCCACTCGGTTTGTTATTGAAGCGAGTCAATTCAATCCAAACGCGAGTAGGATTCAACCATATTGAAAGGTCCCGAAGTTTTTATAGACGTGGCAGTGGCGCGACGTCTGATGAACATACCCCAGGATGAACTCTGTCTATGTACGCCGAATTGCATGTCTAGACCAGCAAACGATGCATGTAAGACCTCCGGTGAGTACACGGAGCATCGCACAATGACCGAGCGACGGGGAATAGATGCCTAGGTCGGCGATACGATGTCAGTAAACTAGAGATAGGCCACTCGGTCAGCCGAGTCAAAATAAAAACGCCGGAGTTGGGCTGGATAGAATGTGAGATAGTTCACTTGCCGTAGGCAAATATTGTATTGCGTAGCGTCAACAATAGATCAGCAGGTCATCTACAATATTCAGGGTATCAGAAACATGCATCCTAATGAGAGATCACTCACCCGGCCCGACAAAATCTGTGATAGCAGAATAGCACAGAAGAAATCGCTAAGTAAAAGCCTTTTAGAACGGTCGTCCATGTGACATGGTCAATACAGATCAGAAGGAAATGTATATAGACAAGAACATTAGATGCCTATGCAATCATCGACGCATATTAAACAGAAAGACTCCGACTCAGAGAAGATGGGCGAATACACGCGATCTCCGCTCTCGACTTTGGGAAATATTGTCTATAGATGTGATCTAGAACTACAAAGTAGACATTCAGAGTATCCGGTGACGTGCAGAAGGGTAAAGTCACCGGCTGCACTAAGTGGGCTGTAAAGGATGGATCATCGTTAGCCGCGTTTATACCCACAGAAGTAATGGGGTAACGTTCGGAATAGCGAACGAGCTTTGCGAGGTTAAGAATTCAGGTGACGGATCCCTTCTGCGTAGATGTCTTGCCATTTCAAAGCATGGTCGTCCGGGGTTAGATAATTCAATGCAACGATTAGTAGACGAAACGATATACTACCAGTGTCCAAGTGGGAGGTTCGATTCAGAACCCAATGAGCGAGCAGAGTCAGCTTGGAGGATTGGGTAGTCTGTTGACATCAAAAATCAGGATGCAGTCAAAAATACATTCAAGTAGTATACGGGAGAATGTTGAGTAACAAATGTTATAACCTTGAGAGACCAGCATCGACAGGTCCTACTCCGGATAGATATACTTAAGGAGTTGTATTAGGTTCGTGTCGTGGGGAAAGATAGGTTCTTGAGTGCGTACAGCGCCTTTGAATGGATAGTGGATGCGGACTTGAGCCAAGGTACGGCAAGGAGCACTTGAGTATCCTTGCCCACAAAGTGACGGTGATACCTGCCTTTTTTCAATCAATACAGTTTTCGGGACCAGTACCTGAGCGCCCAATGTACTGTAGAAACACCAATTGCATCCAGTGACGTGGACATCGGAGGGGTCTAAAAGGTGGTAGTTATCGAACTCCATGGATTTGCAAAATTTTGTAGCGCCTAGTGGAGGGGTTTGCGAACGGCGAAGTATTGGAGGCCTTAGAGGAAGCATTGAGAGGAGGATAATCATAGCCATAAACCGACCCCGAAAATAAATGGCGTTGTAGGAGGGTGATGGTACAGCGACAACCTTGTCTTCCTCATGCGGTGTGACGCGCCTCTGTAGTGTCAGATTGGTGATTACAGTGATCATTGAAATTGAACGCATGGCGTATAGGTACTAGATCTATGCTATTAAGGGTCGGGGTCACTGTCATCGTGGCGGTTATAGAAAGCCTAGTGAGACATAGGGTCGGGCTTCTGGATAGGGGAAACCGGTTTGAAGCCCCGAAACTCCGCTCGGTCTATCTTGCTACATAGCTTGAACATCAAGTTATCTCCGGAGAGTGCTCAAAAGATATGAGGAGGACAGTTTCGTATAGTAATATAGTGGTAACCAATACTAGTGGCCGGTGAGCATCTCAGTCCATAAGACTTCAAGTTATTCAAACAATGAAGCTACCGAAGCACGGGATATATTTTATTAGTGGTTTCGTCGGATCCTCTGCCGAACACATCTACTTATATCAGGGCATGGTGGCCATTCAGTAATATTGTCGATATCCTCAGACCAAACATACTGAAACTGCTATAGTACTGTCGCTCAAGTTGACTGTCACACAATTGGCGCCCTCAGGCTCCTCCTTTCATACCGACCATCATGATCATGTTTCTTGAGATTTTTCGCCACCTGCTACAGCACAGACTTCTAAACGAAATGTACTCTTAACTATCTCTTCTATGCTCATATTTACTCAATGATTTACATCAGAATTGACAACTTGAACTCATCCGAGTCGTCGAGACCCTGATTTATAGGACCGTGAAGGAGTGTGTGGTTTTCCTTTTGATCATGTACAAGTGATGACAGAGTTCAAGTCTTTCAGGAGCTACATGCAAAGCAGACTCCGTGATAGCCCCTAATAAAATCACTTGAGAAATGTTCCATAACGTCATTCGAACTCACGGTGACTTTAGGCTCAACGTGACCACTCAGATGACTACCTCCAAGATTGACATATATACGGGAGTGCTATGGTCGCAATTCCTACGATTACTACACACACTGATCACACGGCATGCCTCACAACCCTGATAAAATTACTGAGCGATTGTTTCAGGCTCCCTTGAAATACATCCAAGGTCCGTCTGCATTTCGAAACGCAGGCAAATATTTATCTGCACTCGGAAATGCACCTCTTCTGATTTGTGACTCTGTGGTATACCATATCGGTGTGTACCCGAAATGTTGCCAAACACGAATGGTACTCACAGTTGATTCTTAGCTGGAAATGATCTGGCCAATAATCTTCGCATAGCGTCGTTGAACGTGACCTATGCAGAATTTATTGGAGAGATTTCGACCCAGGAGATAGACCGCTTAACAGAGTATGCTCGAAGCAACCATGTCGACTTCGTGATTGGAGTCGGAGGAGGCAAAACTCTTGACTGTGCCAAAGTTATAGCAGAAACTATCCATACCCCTGTAGCTAGCCTGCCTACCATCGCAGCTACAGATGCTCCTTGCTCCGCGGTATCTGTTGTTTACACTCCGGACGGCCACTTTGACCATTACAAGTTCATGAGGAAGAACCCGGATATTGTTTTGGTGGATACATCAATTATCGCAAAGGCTCCTGCTCGTTTCCTTGCGTCCGGAATGGGAGATGCAATTGCAACACATATAGAAGCTAAATCGTGCAAGCAAAGTGTCGTTCCCTGGGGAGGCCTACCTACTGAAGTCTCTGGTGCAATTAGCGAGAAGTGCGAGGAGATCTTACTAAAGTACGGGAAGGTCGCATACGAAGCCAACAAAGTCCATGCTGTTACTCCTGCCTTCGAAGCTGTTGTTGAAGCCAATACCTTGTTAAGCGGTCTCGGCTTCGAATCGGGTGGAGTTGCAGCAGCACATAGCGTACGCATTTCCCCGTAATTTCGGATTTTGGCTGCTAATCATAATGCGGACAGATACATAATGGGCTCACAGCGATCGATGCACTACATGGATTACTTCATGGAGAAAAAGGTGGGTGAAGACGGATGGTTCTCATGCAGGTTCTGATCACTTTCACGAACCTAGTGGCTTTTGGTGTCGTCGTTCATCTCATATTGACCAATGCCCCTTCGTCCGAGCTGGAGAAGTACATTGAATTCATGCTCACAGTGGATCTTCCCGTAACCTTTGAACTCTTGGGGATACCGAATGTCACCGATGAAGAACTCCGCGCAGTAGCGAAACTCGCATGTTCGCCTAGAGAAACCATCTGGTCGATGGACATTGGTGACAGTATTACAGAGGACAATGTATTCCATGCTATTAAGGGAGCTGATTCTGCTAGTCGAGAATATATTCGGAGGATGGACTGGTCAAAGGTGAGGTTGTAGGCCCGCACGTTATTTTCGCAGAAATATCTGGCAAAATTTACGCTCGTGCCTATTGTTATTATAGTAATACGCTTCTCCGGCGACCTGATACAGAGTACCTATGAAATACTACATATGTCTCGCAATGCACCACCCGTCCCAAAGCTACCCAACACAAAATGACACTACAAATATCTGCTTGCCTAGGATACATACCTCGCAATGTTAAATATCACAAACTACAAGTATTTGGTTTTTATCCTGATGTAGCTGTCACTCCCACGGTTTCGGTTTCGGTTTCGGTTTCAGACCACAGTTCTACCTGTCCACGGGTGTCATGTTTTGCAGTCGCAAACATGAAGGCATTCGAGCCTTTGTTCCAGGCAATATATGTTGGATGATCCTTACACTCGGTGGAGGATTCATCGTTTGTTCGAGCAGGACCAACAGAATCTTGTGGATTTGGCTTTATGTGACGTAAAATGACACCAGAAATGCGGTGCCAAATGTAGATATCGCCAGCTAGCCGGTAAGTACTTAGTCAAAAAGTTCTTCAACAAGTGCTGAGTGAACGACCTACTATCGGTGCCGCAAAGAACGAATTGATCCTGACTTCCACCAAATATCGCAGGTCCTGCGAAATTTACTTTAGTATTAGACATATATGTATGGCGTAGGTCGATGCGTGTCGACTCAGGTTTGATTCGCCAACGTTGGGGAGGTGCCTACGGGTAATTAAGGAATAGAACATGCTGAATCTATGATACGAAAGAACGAACCTTGTTATAGCTGATCAAAATGCTGATGTCAGACTGAATTTCAGAAGTCTTCGAAATAACGATAGTGTTGACATCGTGCAAGATGGGCATAAAGCTAGATTGAATGTTAGTTTTGCTCGGTAACGAGAGTATGGAGGGATGCACCTCTCCGTTTGCTCTTTATCCAAGTTGTAGACTAAATAGTAAATCGTGATCGTCAGTCACAT
The DNA here is from genome assembly GCA_038087015.1 of Cerrena zonata. Lineage (NCBI taxonomy): Eukaryota > Fungi > Basidiomycota > Agaricomycetes > Polyporales > Cerrenaceae > Cerrena > Cerrena zonata. The sequence goes on along the minus strand of JASBNA010000103.1, from coordinate 44,388 downwards.
CAGTACAGAATAACCAGACAATGAACATACCCAATACTCGTTTCTCAGTACGAGCCTTGCTACTAGGATTTAAACCACCATCAGAGGCAGCGAGTGTACCTATACATACTACACGTTCAATTGTGTCACCCAAGCGGTAGGGATTTACAACTGCGATGTCGAGCAAGTCGATTTTATGGATATTGTATCGGTACTCGCATTCCGGCACGGTAGAGATGGGGTCTTTGAAGGGATATTTCTCGATGACCCTAGCTTTTGCACACAAAAATCCTTCGAAAGGGGGTTCATTGTCATCCCGTAAAGATTCACTCCACACGTACCTGTACCTGATGGCAGCCATGCTATAGATGCTATGGGCTCTTTACATTCCAGAGTCCACACTTCGACATTCTCCTATCAAAATAAACCAAATTAGCTCTCATGTATGAGATAATGTTTGAGGATATTCCTAACTTTGGTATGTAACGCAATCCTATGTTTTGACTTGGTGAGAAGATATTTGCCATCTGGAGACCTAGTCACAATACGATGAGTATGCATGAGTATACATGAGCTAGCCAGTACCGGTACATACCAAAGAACCTGACTAACAAGACCATCGAGATAGCACCGTTTCAGCCCAGACTTCAAATTATTATTCTATAATGCTACCGCATCAGATAGGTCCAAACAAGACAGAAGGTAAAAATAGAGACATACTCCGACATCCTTGACTACTAATTCTCCACCCATGCTAAGCCAGAAGGAGTGAGAAGATATCAAGCATGTATCATAAGATGCAGACCTTGATATCGCCAACAGGTTTCCATGTTGCGAAAATTGCATGGAGGAAACTGCAGCAGCAGATATCCGGATTTCTTCTTCGTGACGTTTCATCGCTGTTAACTTGTTTACAAAAGGCGATCTGTGCATGATGTACCTGATTGCATATTTCAAAGTCCGTCCCTTTGACCCTGGTTTGAGACTATTTTGAGTAGTAGGTGCTGGCGGAGTGCTGGTTGCACCTCGCGATGTCAATGAGCTAGCCGACTGGTCATGTCTATCATTATGGTAAGGCAGAATTATTTTATCCCTTAGACAGAAAGATTTGATTCTGTCGGTATATAGGTGACATCTGTTCCCTATTGAGTTCATAATGTCGGGGATGATTCTTCGCAACCATTGTGTAGTGTGTTTGTCCCCAATGATCGAGATATAAAGGACGAACAAGAAGAAACAACTAATGCCGGATAGGACTGCGACAAGTGTGGAGACAATTTTGTTCTAGATGTGCACAAAAAAAACGCTCAGTGGTGACCATAGTTGATGAACTAACTACGCACCTGGCCCGAAGAGTAAGCGAGCAATACAATGCCCACGCTAAAGCACCCGAAAGCCAAAATTACGAGGAGGAGAGGCGATCGTGTTACCCATATAAGGATCCAAGACGCAACCGGGTGGTTGCTTATAGCAAAACTTCTGGTTCAGTAAAGTTTTAGGCACAGCTGGTTAGTTACATACTTCATCGGCCGCTTCCAACTTAGAGACATGAGGCCATTCCCGGCTGCTCCAAGACTGAAGACCAGGGCCAGGAACCAAAACGCATTCACACTAGTGAATAAAGGAGATTCGGATTGCGCGTATGAGAATTGTAGTGTCGTAGCTGCCGTTGAAGTAAAAAATGTCGCTAGAATCACTAGATTATCGGCGACATCCTTTTGATGGGAAATAATGGTTTTGAAGCCTTTATAGCGAGACATTGTGGAACCACATTTTTAGGTTCGAGAATGGAAATGGTGTAAGAGGGACGAACCAGATGTGATAAATTTAGGTAGTTGGTCTGCAACGATGCGCAGTTGCACATCTATTTCAAGTGTAATGTCGTGTATATATTGTCTCACAGCCAGCTCCGTCAATTGTCCTAGGGATAAAGATACCAATGTTTGAGTAGCTGTATAGAACGTTTAATAATTTTCCTACCCTGGTATTCTTTCAAACATGAAGACCAATACTATTGATCATTCAGTACGAGAGATATTCAACAAAGCTGCCGTACTCGCCTCCAAGTCGCTCGCCAGAGTGAAGACTGCATAACCGAGTTCCTCCGTCTCTGGATCCGGGTACTCATTGAGACAATCCAGAAAGGTTGTGAAGCACTGAGCTAGTTCCTCCATGGATACTGGAAGCTGTCCAAATGTCGGTTTGTCCTTCCCAAAGGAACTCAGACCGTGTAAGACACGTTTCATTCCAGTCCTCTGAAGGGACCTATCTTGACAATATTGGTCCCGGAACGTCTCAGGCGGGAAGATTCTTTGGGGGAATAGTACTGCTGCGTTCTGTTCGCAAAGAAATAGCAACTCAGCTAGATTATTTCGTATGTCGCACACTGACGTGAGCATTCCAACTGCTAAAGTCCCTCGCAACTGGCGAGCCTTGACAGTGACATGGTGGAGCTAATAAGTTGGCCATCCTAGTGAGTGGATACAGCGTATTTAAAAAACGAGTTACGTACTTTCCAGTTAGTATCTTTGATGCTTCTATAGAGACAAAGAGGGTAAGTATTTCATTAACAGTAATAGTCCGATCTAAGGAACTAACGTTCGAAAGTGTTCGAAATCGAGTCCTCCCGTGTGGTAGAAACACTCGTCTATGGATTCTATCACGTCTAGGGCTTGATAGTAAGTAATAGAAGTCAATCAAAACAACTATTACTCACCCTTGCGTCCAAACTGTTGCAATTTATCGAGGAAAATACCCCAAGGGGATTTGGATGGATCGGAATTTGTGATCGTTTTCGAGGCGTTTTCGAACGGCGTTTGGGAGGGCATTGTAGCAACATGAGAAGCGGAATTGGAAGGTACATGATTCAAGACCCTGTCATGCTCTAGGGTTATATTTATAGCATCAGAAACAGGCAAGAGAGAACACGGTGATACTCACGTTGAGACATATTGATTGAGAGACAATAGTGTAGAACTGTGTAGAATAGTCAGAGAATACAGATATATGGAGTATATGGAGAGACATACTACTGTATTGCCTCTTTATACTGATTCGACTACGTTCACTGGTTACGTTTACATTCAATGATTGAGGGCACGGTACGCCTGTCTTCGCTGTCTCGGAGAGGCTTCTATTGTTCGCTTCATTATTGAACGTATGTATCGCATGCAGTCCTGTATGCGTGCTTAATTGCCGTTTGCCTCATGTGCTGCAACAGGGTTATGGGATACGGTTCGAGACGAAGGCTGAAAGGTTGATGAATCCGGTATACATTGTAGAACGATATCGATATCCTCTACCTAAAATTACCGTTTGGTTGATTGTTCTTCAGCAGAAAGCTCAGGGTATCGCAAATATTTATGTTCACCTGTAATCTGTAACATACGTTAGCGAGAGCCCGGCAGGTAATAAATTTCAGTTACATGCTGATGGCGCTTGACCCTGTACAATCTTCTGACAGGGAAGAATAGAAGAATGGTACAACTTTCACGTCTCAGTCAGCACCCCTCAATAACGTTGTGAATCCGTTGATTCTTCCGTTGGAATTGAAATTGAACCTAATAAAGGGAAGGGCAGGGAAACACCCAGAAAGTTAGAAAACATCTTCGAAAAGCCTGGCCGCGGCCATACCATTCAGGCATGTCGTCGTGTAGAATGGAAGGCATTGAGACAAAGGAAACTGTTGTGCCAAAATCGATAGCTCGAAGACACTCTGTGACCGTTGGAAACCTGTATCGGCAACATATTGAACCTGAATATGTCACGTTTCACAATCATATAATTACCTCACCGTTGGCACACCAAGTTGAGTGAGCGTATGTCATTGGAATAGTATGCGGACCACTCACCAGACTTTCATGCTTCCTTCGACTTCTCTGAACCATTTGTGCGTTGTGATGTTTGAACGTTTGAACCTTGAGCTTGAAGCCTGAGCATTAGCTGTAAACCTACGTTCACCAGGAAGGAGCATGAGCCGGCCTCACCAATTTTCTAGCTAAAGAGCCTTTGAAGCGTTGTCATAGAGTACCATAGAACAGAACGACTTCGTGCCTACAGGTTGAGGGGTCTTCCTGAATCAGATTCGTATTCAAGATGTCCTGGAGACTTGACTCGGAACCCCATGGGCGGTAGTTACTCGCCCACAGCCTATCATCTTGAAGCCTAGTAACTTTTTGCATTGAAAATAATGTGACATATTCACATATTGAAGACTAAGAACTCGAGAAAAGTAACAGCTATAAGACTGTCATTAATGTCTAACGTTGCAACACCCTTTCACACGTCCAACTGAATTACTGTTTTAGGAATTGTCGAGGAAGCGACTGTGCTGCGGAGAGATGATGGGATCTTGCTTTTGCTCCGCGACGACATTCTGAAAGGTGATTGACGGGAGTTTTCCGTACTTGGATTGCAACTGGTAGCTTCCATTGGCTAAGACGGGTTATTATCAGCTAACTTTCTCATGCGTTGCTTACTCTTTGCACACAGACATCAATTTCTCTCAGGCAGACACTCTTCTCCTCTCGTCCCAACCTCCATGAGGTGACCCGTCCAGATCGTGCTTGGACGCCATGGCCATCCAATCATCCACAGGGAGCGTCAGTCCGACGTCGACATCGACGGGTACTAATACCGATAATGGTCCGAAACCACTCAACCCATCATCGTCGATTCCGTTCAGCTTTTTGATCGCTTTTATTGCTTTGTTTCTCTTCTTTCTGGGATGCGGACTCGGGACAAGGAGAGTTGCGTGGGCCCTCCGACGTGGGTTCGGTTTGGACGATTTGGATAATGACGGTGGTCACCGGAAGAAGAGAAGAGAACTCAGGAAACCCGAGATATGGGACGTTTGGCCGGAGGAATTGAAGGCTGAAGGGAAGTGGGATTGTGTAAGAGTGAGTGATTTTCATTTACAGTCAAATGTGATCGAGGATCGTTCGATGATCTACTCGTGTGAGGTTGAACAGCATTGTGAAACCTTAAATATGCCTCACTTCGAAATCACGACAAGGATGCTTTCGCTTGCCCTAGGTTATGAATCTCAAGTAGATTAATTTTACCGTGTCCTAAATGGGGAGTATGTCTCCATTCTATGAAGTTCCAACTCGCCAAGTTTTACAGCCTCGTGCTTTGGACACTCGATACTTTGAATGAAACCCTAAGCTACCGAATACTAACCAAACTCCTCTCTAGCCTCTCTCCGCGAAGCTCCTGTTCGTCTCTTCCAAAGTTGACACATCCACTTCTCCCTCAAACCCAATACCACAGCCTACTTCTCCAACGATATCACCCACCCTCATATCTCCCGAACCCTCTCTAGGTTACTTCCCAGGCCGTATCGGTCGCATATCGGCCCCCGTTCCACCTCCACCTCACAACGCTCTTCCCACCATCCGAGAAATCCGAGAACGTGTAGAAAGAGCGAGGCCGTCTGGAAGGACACCTTCGCATGCTAACTGGACGAGACAGACTCAGACTGCTGCTCCGACAACTGCGAATGCAAATACTCCCCATCAGCTACCTACTCCGACACAACAGCCCTCACCTCGAGAACCCTTGCTTATCCGTATTCGCGCTTACCTCCTTTCGAGCCCCTACGTCCTCGCTCTCCTGATAGAGATGGGCGTCCATCCTCGTCATCTCGGTCTTATTCCTCCTGCAGATGAGGAAGAGGAGGAGAGTGGCGAAGTAGAAGGTATGCAAGTGAGCGTGGTGATCAAGATGCCTGATCCCAACCACTTGGGTACATGTGGTATCGGAGGCAAGAGGATAAGCGGAATTTCCATGTCGAGTGGGGAGAGCAAAGAAGGTAAGGGGAAACAACGGCTTTCTATCGTTAAGGAGCCTCTCGGGTCGGAAGAAGGGATGGGGGATTATGTGATTGGGATCGTGGAGATGCCATGGAACGTGCCTTGGAAAGACCTCGCTCCTGATGATTCGGACTCAAAGACGGGCGAGGGTGTTATGAAAGGTTCATGAATGACGATGTGTTATGATTCTGCTTTTCCCTCTGCTTTCTTTTCCTTTGTTTTGTACTTATATCTTTTGCTTTCGGTTTCAGATTTGTGTGTAATATGTGTCTCTTTTCGTCTTTCTCTGACATCTTCTGTTTCTGACTTTTTGGAGAGATATTGTGACGTTTGAAACATACGCTTACGTCCCGGTAAACATTCAAAGCTTAAAAGAAGCAAAGTGCGAAGCATACGTATTTCTTCTTTCTTGGAGACCTCTCCTGAGAATTGTCGAATGCGATTCATGATGCATGAACACTGGGGACGCGCAGTAAATTTTCAATTATATTTCGAAGTGGCGTAGCCTCGTAGGCTTGGCTCACGGCTGGTATCATGACGATTTCCATAACTGTTTTATTTAGACTTCGATTTCCGAGTGTGGGCATCATTGTAAGCTTACGTAGTGCCCCCGAGGCTCGACGCAACCATGTGTGGGATCTCATCACACGGTTCTGTATCGATACCTCCGAGCCATTAATTATCTAACACAGCGACGCTCACTGTAGCCCAATCGAACAATCAGCACTCGAGCTACATATGGATGCTACGTGCGATACGAACATACCGCCAAAAGGATGTGGTTTGTTGACGCAAAGTCTAGAAACGTTTCTGGCATCGCTTCAGAGCGAGTGGCCCCCAGAAAAAAGGTAGCGGATTTCTTACAGTTACAACTACTGTATCATAGTCCACGCTGATTGCTTCGGTCAGATTTGAACGATTGTTTCCCGAGGCCTCGAACGAGAATGCACGCACAGCCATTGATGTCGATCTCTCTAATGCTACAAGGACCATGAGCGACATGATCAACTCATTCAAGTATGCGGTAGCAAATCTGAAATCCCGGCGCAATACCGAAGCTACAATCAACAACCTTCCTGAGAAGGTGCTTGTATGCATCTTCGATATCGTCGGGAACGGTGGCTACAACTATCGAGGTATCACCAGGCTCTCATGGACCTGTGCGATGTGGAGAGATATCTGCCTAAGAAATCCGTCATTGTGGCGTTGCATTGACTTGAGCCTTAATGCAATATCCCCTCGTATCTTAGACCTGTTTGTGGAGCGCAACAGGACGATTCCTCGAAGTGTGAAGATTGCTGACCCCGACTCTCTCGCATTCCCTTCCTCATCAAGGGATGAGTCGAGAAGGAAGAACTATGAAGCATTCATAGTTCGAGAGATTAATTCTATTCGAGACCTCGCGCTGGGATGGGCAATCCCCAACAAGTGGTTCGTTACGACCACCGTCAAGCTCGAACCTAAATTATTGGAAATGCTCTCGATCCGTTGTGTCCATTGCACACCGACCCAGGAATCTGAGTACCCAGAAGATCGTCGCATAAATAATTTTTTCGATCAATGCCCTAATCTCCGGTATCTTTCTCTCGATGGAATCCTCCTACCTTCGTCATCTACCATTTATAATGACCTCAAGACGCTCAAAATAACATCCCCCACAATTCTCCCAGGCACCTTCGACATTATTTCTATCATACGACGGGCACCCTTGCTGGAGACTCTGTTTCTATCCATCTCGGATGGAACGAGCCTCTTCGAAATCGAAGAAACAGTGAAACTCGAGGAACCCATCCCAGTTGTTAATCTCAAATACCTCACGCTAGAATTGCCTTCAGCCGATATCCTATATATTCTATCCAGTCTTACAGTGGGGTCATCAACACATATCTCCCTCAAAAACACAAGTACTAGGTCCTTTACGGACATCTTACCGTTGGATCCACGGTGTCTCCCCTGTCTATCCGGTGCGGAGAAAGTTGCGATAGACAGACAAAGTCAAAAGATTGAAATATATCAATCACGGATTCCTACTGGAGTATGCACGACCTCAGAACTTGCGGGGGAACCTTTGTTGTCATACTCATTAGGGCCATCTATTAGGCTCACAGTGGCATCCCTCGTGCACCTTGTGCTAAATCTACGGAACATAAAAGAGTTAACATTCATCGACATCACAACTCTATCTACGAAATTGTCCGCGGGCGATTTAATCATTTTACTCAGTCTCCTTCCAGATATCCGCTGCGTACGACTTCACTCATGTGGCCCCGACGTATGTCAGCTTATCGCAGCACACGCTCAGCATGGGAGACCGCGACTGTGTCATGTTCTCGAGGCACTGTATCTCGAGAGCATGGTACTTAAAGAAAAGGACGTAGTGTTGATGTGCACGAGTTTAGCTCCGCATATTCAGAGCGTTTCAGTCTTGAAATGTTCGTTTGGGAAGCAGAAGAGGCATGCGATGAGTATTCTCAAGACTATTCAGGGGATAGACCTCCAAATAGTTGACTCGACGTTCAATGTGTGTGAATTTGTTGTTTTATCTTTCGTAGTTACAATCCCTGATGCACGCATGCTATATTTATAGCCCTTGAGGACGAAGGCACAGAAGAGAGACTGATCATTGTACCTACGTCTTTTCTCTCTGCGGGATTAAAAACGAACACTCCCAAGTAAAAAAGCAGGAACAGGATAGGAAAAAGGTATGCTTGAAGAGAAAGGACTCGTGGTATCCACAAGGAAATGCTTGCCAAAAGAAATAAATGTAACACACACTAGCAGATATTATCACTTCCGATGTGCTTCAGAAGAATGAAGTAATTATATTTCTTGACGGTCCATCCTGAGAATTTTTGAGCACAGTTCACGAAAGCTTCGATGACGGAGATCGTCTGTCAAACATCTCTAGAGGTGATGTGAGAGTATTGCTGGTACTTGCTTCGGAGCCTTGAGCAGAACGGTCTGAGCGTTCAGGTGCCCAGCAGAGTTCAATTTCCCCCCATGGCAACACATAAAATAACTTCTCTAAGACACACAGCCCACAAACATGCCGTTGATAGGCCATCAACGGAGACAGAATCAGCACAATGATAGACACCAGAAGTACTTAAGATCAACTACGCGCTGCGAGATCCGTTTGAGCTCTTTCCGATCGTCATCCGTAGCAGATACTCTAACAATACACTGGAAATCTAATATATGCCATTCATGGGCACGACCATGTCGAGGACAAGGGGTGGGGTGTATTGAACGAGCAAACTGATTGCATCGTAGGTCCTGATGCTCAAATCCACTCCATGAGATATCCTCTAAGATATCTTTAATATCTTGCCTGACAATAAACAATGAGCACACAACAGGTATGCGAACCAATGCTAAACCAATACTTACCGTATAGCCTCGCCACAGAATGGTCTCTTTCTTGACTCGGGTTGCAGGGTTTCTCCTAATCTCTCAAGTAACATCAGGGAAACAATGGGCGACTCCGAATCTTGTAGGAAGGTCTTCCAATGTGAATTAACATTGCTACCATGATCATCATCGTATAATGGTATATCGTCCTCGGGTTCATAGCACTGTCGATCGAATTGGATTCCTTCATATGATGCCGCGTCACGTCCTTCCTGACGAAAAAACCAGTCCTCAGTACGCCATGGTATGACCTGGGAAAAGGGACAATGGGCAGTGAAGAGTCCATAATTACGTGGAGCCGCTACCCCCTGCAGACCCATCTTATCCAATTGTTCGTAGAACCACGCCTCGCGAGCCAATGACCGTGGTTTGTCTGGCTCGACCAGTTTAATGCATAAGTCTGGAAGGTTAAGATCGGGTTGAGGTTGTGCGTCCTGTGAATCAGAACCAATGCTCGAGTTGGAGGTGATGTTTAGGACATGCACACCGTAGACATGTGAGTCGCGTCCAATTCCGATGAGTTCACCGAGTCGGAGGTGTAAGTGACGACCATGTTTTGGTATAGGGTGGCACTGCATGCTGCAGTGATGTATCCATTTTTTGTAATAAGAGGCTAGTCGGGAGGGGAACGAAATGGTCCTTTGTAAAACGAATGGTTCACTATCAACAAGACCCTGTATGGTGACACTTGAGAAAAGGTCCAACGTCTGTTATTATAGTTCAGTTTAGTAGATATATAATATAACGCGCAGCACAAACAGATTTATTGTCAGTCCTCGAGGCGTCAGCCATTCAGGCAATGGGTTATGAGTTTTTGTATGGACGTGAAATAGAGATATTGGTCGAAGAAAGGTTGTAGTATATGACACAAGCTAGCAAATCTCAGTTCCCCAGATCTCGTCCAATATTTGCACATTTAGTGCTGTGACGGTAGCCTGAGGTTGCCAGTTGAGAACGTTGAGAGTAGATATCGAACGGATGTTCAACTAACGACAAGGCGCCGAAATATAAATATTCCCGCGCTCTTCGCTGGTCTCTAGCTATAGATCTTATGGCGAACTCAGGTTCTGGATATAAACAATGTCCATGCTACATGCATACTGGGACGTAAGTTTGATGTCCAAATCATTGGCATAGGCCATGAGTGAGGTGAAATAAATATTAAGATCACAGATAGCTCTAAAGGTGAATAGCCCCCCGCCGAGACGGGTTCGGAGTGAAAAATAAAACTCCAACAAACATCCCGACAATGATTGACGAGCACTGCAGGGACAAGTAAGCCATCTCCCGACGTTGTTATCCACGTGTATAAGTAAAGACTCACCAAGGAAAGAGCATGTATCATTCCCCAAAGCAAATGTACATCTGGTGGAGCCACAGCAACAAACATAGTCACCGCGCCTCCAAAGGACAAAAGAAGTGAAGCGCAAAGTATACGTATGGCTTCTTTTTTGATGGTCCATCCAGAGAACTGTCGAATACAATTCACGAAAGCTCGGGCAAAGCAGAATTGCACGATGAGGGAGATCTGAACTGGACGAAGGAATATAATGGTACCTGCGATGATATCGCTAGAGTGTTTGGGCGGGAAGTGTATAATCCATTGAATGATGTAGATTGTGAGGAGAAGCGACGGGATCCAAGAAAGAAGGGGTACAATCGTTGGGTGTCGACGACGGATTTCGTGTATATCAAACATCTCCGGAGGGGATGTAATAGCGGTGCTGGTACTTGATTCGGAGCTTGATATCATCTTAGGAAGTGAAGGGCGAACTCTGTCTAGGACTTCCGAGATGTGAGGACGGTCTGAGTGCTCGGATGCCCAACAGAGTTGGATTGTCTCCCATAGGGCATCGGACATGTACTTTCCAGTTTCGTGGGTAGGCCGAGGAGGCCGTTCACCTCGAAGAACTCGGGTGGTTACTTGATACTCGTTGGGAATATTTGGGAAGGGCTTTTCACGAGTATATATCTAACCAAACAACAAAATATTCTCTTAAAATATGTCGCAAATGTTATGTGATAGTACCACGTACCTCGATGCAAGTCATACTAAAGGCGTATACATCACTCTCAAATGTAGGTACCCCAGAGACATCAGGATCGAAAAGCTCTGGAGCCATCCATCTCCGGGAACCTCCAACAGCCCCAACCGAGGTGGTTGTTGAGGCGGCATATGCAGCTAGACCGAAGTCGGTGATATGTATATGCAGGTCATTGTCTATCAAGATGTTGTTCTATGACCAAGAACGGTACGTCGAGTAGGTGAGGATAGATAATGATAGTTAAGATATTTCCTACACACCCCACGAATATCCCCATGTATGACCTGTTCTTGGTGTAGGTATTTCAAGCCTAGACAGAGTTCCAAGACCTGAAGTTCCGCCCGTCGATCAACGTCACGCGTGATATGAGAGAAGCCAAGCAACTCACCCAGCGGTCGTAAGGAATCTGTTGATGTGTTGATGATAGCATATTCATACAATCATGAATATTCCCATTTTCCATCCAATTCGTCACCATACAGTGCCGTCCAGAGAAAGTTGCATTATCCACACCAAGGAACGATTGGATGAAGGGATGCGACAGGTGAGACCATACAAGAGCCTCTCTACAGAACTCCTACATTCGTCTAAGTGTTAAATGCTGTCTCATCCAAGATAAATGATAATTCACCTTCACATTCTCACGTCCTTCCCGTAGATTCTGAAACGCACGCAGCCTCTTGAGGACGACCGGTTTTCCTTGATAAGTTGCCAAAAAGACTTCTGCATTCCCTCCCGAGCCGATAGGATCGTCCCTTTGGGTGCATTGTACATCGTTCAGGAAAAGACTGTCAGGAATGAGCTGAGAACGTCTTGCGAGTTTAAGTAGGACGCGGAGCATATTGGGCCGGTGGGCCTTCCATAGAGGTGTTAGTGGATTCCCATGTAACCCATCAAGATTCTACCGTTCGAGATTGCTAAGTAGACCGTCGATGTCATATATTTGACTTTGGAATACCCACCCGTTGAGTCATCATAGACAGCACATAATCTGCTGCAGGACCTCGAAACGAGACAACAAGGTTCTTGTGTATTTCGGATCCTTCGGCTGCTAATCCTAGCAGATGTACAAATCCACCCGTAGGGTCCTTGATCGTAGCATGAGGGCCCAAGAACGTATCGCTCAGTATTTGAGTTAGGAGTATATCTCTTCGTTCATTCTCGACGTTGATATTGATCGCTCGTAGTGTACCGGTATGTCCGCGAACGGTCGTCGTTACACCCTCAAGGTACGCACCCAGGGCGAGTTGGATATCACCTTCTTCATACCCTTCCTCTTGCATTCGAACTCGCGTGTCATCGAGATGTCGAGATATATTATGACATTCGGCTGAAACGTCGAACCAAAGATGGAGGTCCAGTATCTTCCATGCGTCCCTGCGCTCTCGGAGATCAGGTTCGACAAGTGTCAGGTAGTGGTTCGAAGAAGGACCAGCCATGATTCACGGCTTCGCGGAGAAATCGCAAAATTCGCTCTAGTGATCGTATCGTTGTATAGACTGACTGAAGAAAGCATCTAACGTATCGAAGATTCGACACCATACCAACGAACGCTGGCTGTGACCTGTCAAAGTAAGGCTATGCAAATTGAAACGTTACCCTGCTCTCACAGGTCGTCTGCAGCACATTGAAGGTCCCAAGTACTAACCGGGATAACTTCAATGTATTTTCATCACCGTGTTTGAAGGAGAAAACACTATGTACAAAAAAAATAGCGCAAGGGTTGCTTAGTAAGCTTGATCGCGTGGCCGTATCGACTTTCGTTTCAACAGATAAATGGTGTTGCCCTATAGGTCGAACACTACTCTTTTCAATTAGCCCATTAGGTAACTCTCTGCTACCGGTACTAGGTTCACCTTCTCATTGTATTACCAGTGCCACGTAAGATACTGATACCTTCATGTTAATGTAGTACAAGACTTTCAGGGATTTGATTATACGACAAGGGTCATCAAAATCGTAGGTCGATTACAGAGCACGGCCGAGAGACCTAAGACGAGTACAAGCAGATCCAGAGACTTCGACGCGTGCAAGATATTGATATTTCAATCAAACATCACCATCAACGGGTGCTGTAGTATCTGAGTCGCAGTCAAGCGTCTCTCCGGAAGCCATTGCAACATTAAAGAGGTAAACGTTAGGAGGGACTCATGAGCTTCAGGGTCAGCCTTCTGAAAAGTATCACCCCAACGTCGCTTGGGAGGTGGGGGAGTGTCGAGTTTTCCTGACAAACCATAATAGCTAAGTATCAAGCCACTTGTCAATGTTTAAGAGACACGCACCATCCGCGTCATACATTTGTGAAGTACGACTGCCTCTCTGAAGTAATTCACTCGGCGGTGGTCCCATGAGTTCTGTCATTTCGGCAAGGTGCATATTGTAAGTATATACGTTGTCCAGTGTTGGGTCTTCACCGCGGAATAGTGCATGGCCCTCAATCATGTCCCACAGCTACAGAGGCAATCAGTACATACCATAGAGATTACCATTACTACTTACTAGTACACCCATGTTCCATATGTCAGCAGAGTAGGTCCAAGGTGCACCTAAGATGACCTCCGGCGCGCGATAGTGCAGAGGTTGGATGGGAAAGTTGAAGAATTCTTGCCCCGCGGTTACCCGTACGGCTCCGTCGAAATCAGATAGTTCAGTGTGCGTCGTGAGATCAGTAAACGTAGTACATATCCGAGTTTTATATATAATTCGGTCAGGATAGATCTTCCTCGGTGAGGGAGTTTGGCGTTCCTCCTCTACCAGTTCATCCAATGTAGAGATGTCCTGAATTCCGATGAGAATGTTGTCAAGTTTGATGTCTAGAAGACGATGGGTGAGATTTGCACCACAGAAATCGTTCATATAGTTCATACCGGTGTGTATGACATGACATTCATCGTGAAGATAACTCAACGCACTAATACACTGCTTCATGAGTTGACCTACAAGCAAGCCGGGGATACACCCTTCATCGTAACGATATCGGAAGATAGCAAGTGTCTCCGTCAGAGGGGTGAATAGCAGACACTGGTGAATCCCTGCGGGGCCCCGAATCTCGAAAGCGTCTTGAAGCATGCGTACGAACTTATAGCCTGGATGGTTCGGATTCACCGATCCAATGTGGCGTAATATCTCAACCTCTTTTGAAGTTTGCTCCGTCCGAGGACGGGTGTTCACACACACTTTGAGCACGAAATATCGTTTTTCTGTACTGATACAAGATCAGATCCAGCATTAAGAATATGTGAAAAATACACATACACATGTTGATTTCTGATGAGCCATACGGTAGAACTCCCGCCAAAGCCTAGTTTAAGAGACACCTCATACTTCTCATGGACTATGTCACCGATCTTTATTGGATAATATATCTCAGGTTTGTAGTTAGATAGTTGTTCCTCATCAAGAGGTCGGTCCATAGGGAAAGAGATGGTTGACACTGATTTCGATAAGTCAGATGGTCATTCTGATGATGGAGAATTTCGACTACGTACTTCCTATTGGTGATTCGGATACCGTCGAATAAGGTATCACGATATCCACAGGTTGTATGGTTAGAGTCAGAGATACTTTTTCAGGAGACCACTAGTCACTAGTCAACGTTCAACAGTCGAAAGGACTCAGGTTGGGACGTGACAATCCGGGTGACGGTCACCTTTGTGACCCGAGTATACCCCGCGATACAATGGGACTTGCATTTTACAAGATTAGTACAATTTGCACATAGATTCAAGTAAAAATAGAAGACAAAATCTGATGAGTACAGCATATAGAAGCTATTATCACGATTTTGATAACATGACCATTTAAGATTTCATGCCTTGCCAATACCCTTAGAACCAGGAGTAGGGACAGTGGTAGGAACGGTAGTTGGCTGGAGGGCAGTGTTCCACGTCGCGGTGGTGGGGTACGGCGTAGCAGCAACAGTTGGCGAAGCAGTGGCGTATGGTGTCGGTCCCGGAACTGTCGACGAGCTTAAGTGTTAATTCAATTTGTTTCAGTGTCAAAATACATACTTTCGTAGCTATTGAGTTGCGTGTAAATGTTGATGAGGATACCCTGTACGGAAAGGGAAGGGTGATAAGTACAGATTGAGGAAAGATAAGACGATCATAGCTTACGGGGTCTTCGGCACTGTAGGCACCAGGGAATTTGACGGTCGTAGGCGTTGCAGATCCAGAACCACCAATCTATGTATAACATATGTTAGGATTGCGTCACAACGATCCATTTTTTAAAAAACTAACCTTAACTTGGAAGCACGACATGTAGAATCTATGACGGATGTTGGTCAAGGTTGATCAAGGCTTCGTGTTGCAATTCACTCACTGAGCGCCGCCAGGCTGGCTAGCAACATGCAAAGCTAGAGGAGAATGGGTGAGTTATGATACAAATTCAAGCGAGCAAAGATGGGGACTTACCAATCACTTCTGAACGGACGAGATAGTCACCAGGGGCAATATCAGATGGAACCGTGAAAGTGTAGTGACCGCAGTTGTCCTGGGTCAATCTCAGTATCACAAATAAGAAGGCCTGCAGTGATATTGCGTACATTGAGGACCTCTATTATAATGTACATAATTAGCCCCATATGAGTATTTGAATCGAGATGTAAAACGTACCAGTACCCCAATAATCAGGGTTACTACTGGGTAAGCCAATCTCGGCGACTTTAAACCAACTGGCATCGGAGCCGACAGCACTGGTGGCATCATCAACTTTGGCCATGTATATCTACATTGACGTAAATGTTATGATAGTGAACAGGACATGAGATAATGGGTACTTACAATAACGGGACCGTAGTGATCACCACCAATAGCTTCATTTGCACAGGACCTGTCACCAGGTTGTTGATGCATTTCAACGGTCAACTCATCACCGGCTGTGGAATATCAAACATCAACTGCCGCGCTGGTTACATTCCAGTAAGTAAATAAACTTACCGTTGGCAGAACAAACACCGCTCGAGGGTGTGGGACTAACGTTGCAAGCAATATCCTGTAGTCAATACGAATCGTCAACAATGTCAGACGTCAAGACAATCCGGAGCGCAGGCACTAACATTAGAGGTGACACTGGTAACGGGCGAGTTGCTAAGGGGAAGCCTGACACATGATGAGCCCTGGTCGACACCGTTAATCCAAAGTTCTTGGAATGTCGCATGAGCGGAAGCGAGGGCAACGAAAGAGACAAAGGTGAGGAGTTTGAACATCGTGAGGACTATTAGTTGAGTAACGGCTGAGCCGCAGCGAGATGAGTAGTATGGACGAAAACAACAGTCATTTTATACAAAATCATATACCGAGGTTTAGTGAATGAACTTGGAAAAAATAACAGGTGAAAGATAAGAATAGAAAGGATGGAGCTAAAGATAGGAAGCCAGACGAGTCTAAAATTCCGAAACGTTGTGGTATGACGCGCATTTGGGTTCGAAAACTTCCGTTATTCTCCCCTGGCAAAATAGAGTGGAGTAGAGATCGCGAGAATTGTGTACGAATGACCGTTGTCGGAGAGCGCGAGAAAGGTATCGTTACCGATGTAACGAGGGGGTGCGGTTAATCCTGGTGGAGCAAATTCAGTCTCAGAAGGAGTAATCTGTGTCGTTACGATGAGTATAGGGTCCCTGATTGAGCGATTGAACTGTTTCTTGAGCGAAGAGATGTTTTCCCTATCAAAATGGGAACATGGTGAGCGAAAAAGTCAAGTATCCAGTACCACTGATAACGAGATGTCTCGAGAAGTCGGAAGAACATATCGGTAAAACGCAATCCGTTAACTGTCCGATACTTGTCCTGCCTGAAGAAGCTCCTTCGGCGTAGATATCAAGGATTCCTTCAGCAGGGCACGATACAATTGGCAATGAAGTATCAGATTAGAAATAAACAATGCTACTGGTGAATCCTGTGGTTCGAGGTCAATAGATACTCTGAAACACTGAGAAATATATGAACTTACCAATTCCCAATAACCTTTCCAAGATCTTCAACTTTAGAAGAAATAGATCCAGGATGCGAAACAACAATAAAGAAACCATTACACTAAGCAATGAAGCAATGGGGTGGGATATCTACATATGAATTAAAGAGTGGACGTATGCAACCAGTCCTTGAATGAGTGTCTAGGGTCCGTGATGGTCTGATGAGCAGATAAAGTAGGAGAGTCAATAGAGAAATAGTAGGAAATCATAAATTGTCGTGAAATGAATATTAGAGCACCTCACATCGCCTCGCCCATAGAGACATGGCTTTCATCATCTGGGATAATTACCGAGACTCTCGGTGTAGGTGACCGTTCAAGCCAATTTCTCGGTTTCGAGGTAGGCGAAGGCGACGTGGGAGACGTTGTCGAGTTGGGGTTGGTCACAAATAACTTGGGCGGTGTTATCAGCGCAGGGTCACTATCATCTATCATGGAATTCCGGGGTTGGTGTGAATGCACCGATGGGGATGGTGTAGCTCTGAATGGATCCGAACCAAATGAACCGCTACGGAGATGATAGGAAGGTGGTCGGGGCTGTGGTAGCGGAGAAGGGGTCCTGCGGTTATGTTCTCCCATCACGTCCTCCACTATTCCACCCAGGTTGACCTGACTAGAGGTGGCCAAGATAGGGTCAACAAACCGACTAGCCTCGCCGGGAGGTGGCCAAACATCCTCCCTGAATATAGATCCACTTTCTGAAGCCCGCAAGGTAGCTAGATGAGGGGACGTGTTTGCACTGCTACTTGCCATTGGGAATTGTACTTGTTGGTTGTCCCTATATGGGGTATGACGGCTCGGCAAGGTACCCCCAGAGGTGGGCGTCGGAGGGTAATCACGGTATTGAGTCATAGGCGGGTCGCTATCGTCAAAGTCTTCTCCAGCAAGGAGCATGGATCTTGAGCGTGGCTGGCCAAAGACACGGAGCCTGCGGTAATTCTTGCGTTTGGTGAAAAGGATCAGGGATGCAACGATGGCTAGGAGGGCAATACCCCCAATGACGCTGCCCGCGATGATAGCTCTCTGTTGAGAGGAACCACCGGAACTTGAGGGGGCAGAGTCAATCGTAGTGGGAATCGCAGAGGTAATCTATAGCAAATGTTATTGAGTGTGTGATTCAGGATGAGTACGTACGACGCACCGTTTGCTGTATTCCATTGATATCCGTGACAAAGGTCGTTGTTATTGTGGTCTGGGCACTAGAGGAGCCGGCACTACTCTGAGTAGGTGGGGCAGATGTTAACGATTGAGGTGGTGAAGCAGAACTACTCTCTACAGAGCTGCTGGGAGGCAGACTCTGCGAGGAGGAAGAAGACGATGATGAAGGTGGGAGTGATGAGCTGCTTGAGCTGGATTCGGGTGTAGATGAAGACGTGCTCGTTGGTGTCGAGGATGGGGAAGAGGAAGGTGGTTGAGACGACGGTGGTTGGGAAGAGCTTTCCTGCGACCTAAAGAGAAGGGTCAATAGAGTCCAACCTGATATATTACATCGACGCGACGTACGAAGGTGTGCTTGAGGGAGTGGACGATGGCTCACTGCTTGGAAGAGCCGAGCTCGATTCCGACGATGCATTCGACGACAGGCCATCGGGTTGGACAGAGGAGTCACTAGCACTTGGGGACGCAGATGGCGTTGGGATTGGCAAGGTGAGGCTTTGCCTTTTGCCAACGGCCTTGACATTACACTTTCAGCGCGTCGAAATGAAGGGAAGAGGTATCTTTACGTACGTTCCATTCTCTGTATGCTGTCCTTGTTGGTGCAGGAGTGGCATTCGCGTGTCTTGCAACGTTGGCAGACATCTTGGAGCACGAAAGAGTGAGAGATTGTGAGTTCGAGGTTGACGACCAGCGAGAAAGAAGAAGAAATTAGGATAATGGAATAGAAATGGTAATGGGTTAGGATGGAGTTCTATGACCGGATGAGACAAAAGTGCATAGCCTCATTTGGGCACAGGCTTACTTTACCACGCTTACCATTACAGGCTTTGTTCGACGGCACTCACTTCCTCTCTCTCACTCACTCTCACACTCGACTCACACTCGACTCTCTCTCTGTCCTCTGCTCCAGCGCTCTCTCCTCTTGCCAACTCTCGTGCTCTCCTAATCTCGCTGTTCTCGCCTCTCACCTGCTTTTCTCCTCTCCGCCAAATTCTCCTTTTCGCTTGGTGCTCGATCTCTCGTCCTCTGCTATTCTTCCTCCATCTCGCCTCTCTCCCTCTGCCGCTTTCCTCTCGACGCTCTCCTCAGCCGACTCTCATGCCTCTTCCATCCCCCTCCTCGCCGTCCTCGACGCCTCTTCCGTCGACTTCACTTGTTGCTTGCCTCTCTTGTACTCATCCCCTCGTTCTCCATCGACTTCAATCGCCAATTTCAACATTGCTCACTAGCTACCGATACACGCTCCATCTACTTTCTAACGCACAACGTCCATGCTCGCAACAGGAACGAGACATCAGAGGCGCATCGTGTTGTAAAGAAAAGTACCTATCTCCGTCTTTTCTCTTCCTCGCCGGAGATTGCGACACATAGCATAAGGTACGTCCCACCATCGCTGTGATATTGCGTCCCCAGTCCCGTCTCCTCCCCGCCTTCGCTTCCATAGATCACGTCCAACAAACGTATGCTCTCATTCCGGGAGACCTTCTACCAACGCCGATGCCTAGCTGCGCTATCGACATCGCCTGCGAAATACCCACAAAACTCGCTCGTCGCCAGGCGTTACCGCTCTGCACACATGAGCCTCTTGGTGGTGAGTAAACTCGTTTCGGCATTCATTGGAACAGGAAACGTACCCGCTCACTTTGTCGTCTCTAGATCGGTACGAGACCTTTGCCCACGGCAGGAGTTTGAGGGCTAGAGGAGACAGTCAGAGACGAGTTGAAGGACGATGGATGGAAAAAGACGGGCTTACAGACGTACAAAGTATGCTCGCTCCCCTTCGATATCTCATTTTGCTGTATACAGACATCCTCGACGCCTACCATCTATGCTAAACGGACTCACAAAGACGTCAACCTCCGAATCAAGGAGCAAAATACGATCCGACTCACCAACCGAACGTCCTCAATAGACACCAATCTACCTTTGAACAACTGCAGACTTGCGGTAGTCAAAGATGTATTCTCAAGATCGAGTTGGACGTCGGTGAGAACAGTGCAAGCTAGGAAAGGGTGGTTAGACAGGGAAGATCCAGACAAGAGGGTGCGTACTTTTCTATCAAATGGACAACGAGGTCAGGGCGGACTCTATACGTCCTCGACCCTCTGATCGTCTTGTATTCTTCACACCGGGCACCGACTGACAAGGGGAAATCTCACCTCCTTGTCGTCGTTGTCTCTCAGATACGGTGTGTACATTGCCAGACTACATTCGACGACGAACGTATGCGAATCAACGCACGACTTGCTCATAGTCTCGCATACTCGCATCTCTGCCCTTCCCCTCCATCGCGGATGATGGAGCTTTTGCTCACTCCATCGTCTTCGATACCACCTCATGTATAAAGGCTACAAACGTTGACCGGAGACTTCTGTCCCCGACTTTCAACCACACTACTTGTGGAGCTATACTAGCCAAGTGAACCTGCGAAGGACGACAAGGGAGGGACAGGCACTCCCTTGTGCCTCGAAACCCCTAAAAGCCGGGTAGGCATATATCGCCTCGAATAGAGAAATATAACACGAACCCCCGAAAACCAGTACCAAAGATGCAAACAAAGGAGTGAGCATGCACGACTGATGTCCGTCGGACGTATTTCGAGCAGTGCGTGCTCCCTCGAAAGACAGTCGGCGGAGAGGACATCAATGTCCCCCTCCGATATCTACTTGTTTATGGCGATAGACGTGTCTATGCCCTCATTGACTATTGCGTACTATCGTAATGTACTAATAGTTTAGACGGAAATAAAAATATCATGATGACTGAATAGAAATAAGGGTTCTGATATTGAAATGAGACGTATGGACCGAGTAGGGGCATTCTAGTGAAATGAGATGAATGGACATCACGAACAAATAGATGTATATGCTTACCAGTCAAAGTTCATATGAAAATATAGAGATAGGTCTATTGACCATGAACAGCAGGAACCAATACTATAAGCACGAGCAATCGTAGTTAGTCTAGCAGAGTATAAACGGAAATGAATAAAACGTACCGTTCTCTTTCAAGTCCACAGGAGGGTCAGAACAGTTGTTCGTGTATACTCACCTGTTGGCGGGAACGTACACGACGACTCGAAGTTCTCGACGCGACTCACAGCGACCGACTCGGTCGTTGTTCGTTGCGTCGAGACCGTGACAGACAAAGGGAAAGGGAAGGGGAGATGAAGCCTACAATAATCCAGTCTCCTCACCTCTTTTATACTCGCTGTCAAATCAACAAACCGTCAACCACGGCATCCGAAGGACCAAGAGAAGAAAAATTTCCGGAATCATTCCCGCATCGACGGGGACTAACCGCTAGCATGAGAGAGTCTTCACTCAAGCGTTGTTAGTGTCGGTGTTGAAACGGAGACGAGAAGGGGAGGTGAATCAATTCATAGCTAGTCACGGCGAGGGCGAATCCGAGAGACGGCGCCGTCTTGGCTTTCGAAAACGGCACTTGCTGCGTGACGGAGAAGATAGAACCGAATTGGCACTGGAGGCGTTGTGGATGGCTCTGCTATGTCGTCAAGACTTCAAGGATTACCGCATTTGTACTCTCATCACCATGGGTTGGATGCGAGTAGTGCGGATTCACCGGTGAGCATCGATCAAGTCCACAAGGGGTGTGGCTCGTTATGCCATTGGCGAGCTTCAATGACAATCCCAAGACCGGTGCGATTTCGACTTTGTCGAATGGACTATTCTCAATCGAGAATAGAGCTCAATGTGCAAGCGAGACGGCGAGAAATTTTTCGACATCGCTTGCACAGTGGACTCGATTGCTTTTCGTACGACTCCGATCCGTGAATATTGCTATTTTTTGTCGTCGGACACGACACTGAGTGATCATTTGAGCACCTATCTGCCATCCTGAGTGAGATAAATGAATGCAACTCAGCATGAGAGACCCTTACCGCGTCATGGAGATGAAGACACTTCTGTGCATGAGCAGAAAGCTTCATACTCTTGACGTGAAAGCGGAGGTCTTGAAACACTCCGGCTGCAAACGAAGCTTGTGGCTATCATGAGACGGTCGGACACATCAACATGAAAAATACGTACATGGTCACGAGAATTGCATTGATGGCCCGGGTACTTTGTCGATGCGTTATCGAAACGGAGTACTACCGTCTACCAATAATATTTCGTTAGTGAACATATTGAAGACTGGAATCGGACCACTCACAGGAAACTCGAGAGACCGCGCAGACGCAGCGGATGTACGAGAGAATCAAAGACGTAACGAGATTCACCCCATGATCCATCTCACCCTAGTAGAATTTGATTTCGATCATAGCAGCTTGCCTCGCCATCCTACACTTTTTGACCTCAGTTGTCACTACGGTGGGTGTCAGTATAGCGTACCGAGATGGTGGACCCATGATCGATTATCAATCCCCGCGGCGTGACGGGGTGTGAATGAGGTAGTTATCACAGAATCACATACATGAAAAGAGAACCAGACGTCGACAGGTCTGCCTTGCTTAGAGATATGAGCTTGCGTGATAAAGTCAAGAGGCTAGCAAACCTCACGCTGATGTGGGGAATCGTACCGTGATTTAGAAAAAAATGTTTGACACGCAAGCGATGCGGCAACCTCATGCGAGTCTGCTTGGAGTCTAAGCAATACCGTCATATGCTGCACATCGAGGAATATAGCTGCCAAATGCTTGAGTACATGATGAGTGTATATCGGCATATCTCACGGGATTGGGAAGCCATCGCAATCTGTATGATTAGTAGGTCATTTCTGAGAATCCTATAATTTGTTCAGAGAGAACAAACCCCACCGTGCCACACAGATGAGCACAATACTTTGTCTCCATCAAATCTTCATAAGTACGGACAGCTTGAAACGTTCTGCCCGTCACCTTCGAATGAGATAACTGACATGCCAGAAGTGATCAGAAGTAGTGACGGAAGATGATGGCAAATACGTATGGAGACATTTGATACTTCACTAAAACGGTCTTGCGGACCCGATCCAGTCGTGAGATACACCACTGTGTATCATTTAGGCACTGTGATACTTACTACTTACCCAAATGTTAGTTTTCCCGTTTATTATGGGCCTGTGTTAGATACAATAAATAATGATTCAGAAATTGAATCACCCACATGGAATCTGGCGGCTGCACAAACTAAAGACGTCGATGCCCCGCATGGGGCTGGAACACCACAAAAAGACATAATAGGACCGCCGCGATCTCGTTCCGATCGGGTGGGGATTGTAGTCAGTAGCAGTGGCATTGGCGTGTTGTAGTAATGAATACGATCCGTAAACACAGATTAACGGCAAATAGAGTACCTTATATTAGTAGTGACATAGTCAGGAATGCCAATATGAGACATAGTGCTGCTCACAGTTCTTGTCGATTCTTTGGCTATCCAAGCCATCATACCACGGTCATTGTGTCTCGAAATAGAGTTATGGTCTTGTGTCAATAACGAGGTGCTTATCACACAGACCCCACAAGGAACATTGCAAAGCCGAAGCGGAGGCTATTGCCAGTCTGCAAGATAATCGTCCTAACAATGCAATTAGATAAATTGATAAGATGCATGGAACGGGTTTCTTGACGCTTTCGTAGGCAACAGCTGTGGCTTGAGATATTCCAATATAGAAAAGCTCCGGAAATCCAGTGAATGAGAAGCACGCGAGCCCATCCCCGATTACTTGACAGATGACATCATCTTCACCTCCAAAACTGAGTGCTTAGGATATCGTATTCCCTGACGCGAAGGTCTTGAAACAGTCCGGCTGCAAATGAAAATTGTGGCCATCATGCGAGTGACCCGATGAGACACCATCAACGTACTCACCATTTTCCTTTGACGGAGACCATATATAGCAAGCGATGGCATGGTAAACTCGCTTGCACACTGAACCAAGTGTTGGAAGGGGCAGGTCACGATTAAGATATCACAGCGGTCACTGGTGACGTAAGACCGAAAGTTGAGACGGTTGGTGCAGACGGCGTAGAGTCGGAAACTTACTACTCTTTTGTGATTGGCTGCATATTTTCATTACCGAGTTTGAGACTTGAACATTTCAGGCCTCAGGCCATGCTAGAGACTCGGAATAAAATAAAAGAGTTTGGGGATGTTATTGGGATCAAGATGTCGTACTATATGCCACAACGAAGGGGGCTTACCACAGGAGTGCATTATGGTATCGCCGTGCATCGATAAAGTGAGTGGATTACTGTTCTTGAACACTATTTGTGGGATGTGGTGTGAGTGACGTACACAATTTCCAAGTCGTCTAGCCTGTGTCTTCGGAAGCGGTCTATTCAGCCAATTAGTGTAAGGGACAAAAATCATCATCATTTGTGTAGACTGGCTTGTAGGCGATAATGCCGCCCCATTCAAGGCAAGACAGCAAGGATTGCCGACAGTTCCCTTGCATCCGAGTCGTTATCTCGCTGTTGTACATATGGCGCTGGAAGGTATACCGACAGGATGAGATGCAGCCGTCAAGACACTATTGGAAATGAGATAGACTTACCAGTATGCATACCTCGCTTTTTGAACCTCAATACATATGGCACTACAGTAAATTCTCTAGCTGAAATGTACCTCATGTTGCACATATGACTCAGACCGGCGATCGATTGGAGAAAAGGATGGAAACAGTTGATCCCATTCCATGTCAGTCAAGTACTGTGATCATCCAAATGGGACAAACGGGAGCAGATATCTGATATTGAAAAACAAAATGTTGGTGGCAAGGAATGCAGTTGTCATAGGTAGAAGGGTCATGTGTGAAGGGCACGTCAAAGCGGCCTTCCGAAGACGAGAAGCGGAGCGTTACAAGTAGATAGAAGTCAGGAGAGAATCGAGGAGCTGAGAGTCAGGCAAGGAATGTAGACCGTAGGGTATGCCAACACGGGCGTTGATTCGACAAGGGTACAGTAAGCGGGTGCGCGGTATTTACTACGTAGCTACGCCAAGTCCAATGCAAATATAAACAAACATAAAACGAGAGATAGAGGAGAGGAAGAATATATCTACAGTGCCCATGGATAAAAAAGGAAACTATACGAACATTTAAGCGAAGGTGTTCATGTGGAGTCACTATCTACGGAGATCCGGAAACCGTGCTACAGTGTTCCATGTTGTACCTAGAATGGCCGTGTAATGGACTTAACCATTACATCATCCCCCTTTTAGCGCGAGCGAATCAACGCTTCAAGGAAGATGTTAGAGGTCGAGCCTTGCGGCAGGACGAGACACACGACCAGAGCGAGTCGTAGTCTGAGTGGGAGGCGTATACAATGAGCGGGGATTCTCATGCACAGGCGGAGGAGAGGCAGGACGGGCAGCGGCAGGAGGAACGGCAGGACGAGCGGAGGCAGGCAGCGGGACGGCATCGGATGGAGCAACGGACGAGGAGGCACCGACGGAGGGCATCTGGGGAGCAGAAGGGGAAGAAGCATTGTTAGTAATAAGAGGAACAGGTGGAGGAAAGGTCTGATCTATAATAAGTTGGTGTGGGCGAGGCGCGCGAGGGTGACGGCGATGGAATCGTTCGATAAGTTCGTTAGAGGAAGTGGGTATGTCAGAAAGGGGAACCCATGAGTTCTCTTCATCGGGTAGAGACTTCCAATGAACGAAGTACTCGTATCGATGACCGATTTTTCGAGAGTCGAGGATAGAGTCAATAGAAAGGGAAGCATTGGAAGGGATAGAATCAGTGTGAAGGTCGAAGGGTTCAGGAGAAGCATGTTGATGAAATTCAGAAGGGTCAGAATAAGGTTCTAAGAGGGAAACATGAAAAACGGGGTGAAGACGAGAGAGGTAGGAAGGGAGACGGAGTTGATAGGCGAGGGGAGAAATCTTGCGGTCTATGGGAAAAGGACCAAGTCGACGGTGGTCGAGTTTGTCCGAGGGACGGGTGGTTTTGATGTTACGGCGAAGGAGCCAGACAAGTTGATCAGGCTTGTACTCGGGAGCTTCGGTAACATGCTTGTTGTAATGATGAGATTGAATACCTTGGGCATGAGTTAACTCAGCCCGAAGTTCAGCATGGATTTGCTCGAGTCGTTGAGCAAGGTCATGAGCAGCGGGGACGGTGTGACGCTCAGTGACCTGGGGTTCAAAGGATGGGTGATAGGCGAAGTTTGCGTAGAAGGGAGTTTGTTTGGTGGATGCATTCTCAGCGTTGTTGAATGCAAACTCGGCGACAGGGAGATAGTCGACCCAGTCATCCTGCTGATAAGAGCAGTATGCTCGGAGATAGGTCTCGAGTGTCTGGTTGGTACGCTCAGTGAGACCATCAGTTTGAGGATGATAAGCGGTTGAAGATCTGTGGTCAACTTGTAAAGCGGAGGTGAGTTCTTTCCAGAAATGAGAGACAAAAAGTGAACCACGGTCAGAGATGATGGACTCGGGGAGACCGTGGTAACGAAAGATCCTATCAAGGAATAACCATGCTAGTTCAGCAGCGGTCATAGACTCTTTGCATGGCACGAAATGTGCAGCACGAGTCAGGCGATCACAGACAACCCAAATCGAATCGTAGCCATGTGAAAGCGGAAGTTTGACAATGAAATCCATGGTGATGGACTTCCAAGGTCGAGTAGGGAGCTCCAAGGGTTGAAGGAGTCCATAAGGCTTATGCCGAGGTGTTTTAATGCGAGAGCAAACATCACACGCTTGAACATAGCGGCGAACATAAGTCTGCAAACCTGGCCAAGAGTAATCACGCTGGACAAATGCGAGAGTGCGAGTACGTCCAGGGTGACCTGCAATAAGAGCATCATGACGGGAATGAAGGATGTCAGCGCGTAATGGAGAAGGAACAAAAAGACGGCCTTTGTGAAAGACCATGTCATCTTGGACAGCGAAATCGGAGTTTCCTTTCACCAAGGCTTCGCGCCACTCGGAATCCTCTTTGAACGCAGTTTTGAACCGTTCTAGAAGGATTGAGTTGTCGATGGCGAGAGTGGTGAGAGCCGAGATTTCGATGGCATCGGTAGCCGAAGATGAGGGTGTAGGATCTGTTGATGAAAAGAGAAGTTCAGTGTGTTTGGGTGTTAAGAGTGTCTGGCGTTGGCCTTCTAGGACGTCATCCCCCTTTTTAGGCATGAAGTCGGGCCGTCGAGAGGGAGAGTCAGCAACATTTTTACGCCCAGGGGCCCAGACGAGACGAAAATTGAATTCAGAAAGAAACATTGACCAGCGAGCCTGGCGACGATTTAAAACACGAGATGACATGAAATACTCAAGATTTTTGTGGTCAGAGATGACCGAAACTGGGGGTGTTGAGCCATGAAGCCATGCACGCATGTCGCGAAATGATTCGACAACAGCGAGGAGTTCCTTGTCGTAGACTTCATAGTTGATTTCTGCAGGTGTGAGCTTGCGAGAGTAGTAACCGACAGGATGGAGGAGACCATCACTAGTTGGTTGCTGTAAAACCCCTGAGATTGCAAAGTCGGAAGCGTCAGTAGAAAGAGTGCATGGGAGCGAAGGGTTAAAATGACGAAGGACAGGGTAGGAAATAAGAGCCTTCTTGAGGTCATTAAAGGCAGTATGACAGGCATCATTGAATAGGAAAGGGGTATCCTTGCGAGTGAGAGCATTCAAAGGAAGGACAATGCGGGCATAGTGGTCGACAAAGCGACGATAGAAGTTTGTGAAACCGAGAAAAGACTGAATGTCTTTAACCGATGTAGGCTCAGGCCAATTAGCAACCGTTTCAAGCTTCTTAGGATCCATTCGGATGCCGTCAGCACCGAGTAGATACCCAAGATATGTCACTTGTGACTTATCGAACTCACACTTCTCCGCATTAACGAAGAGTTGAGCTTCACGAAGGCGTTCGAGCACCTTTGCAACATGTCGGTCATGCTCAGATTGGGAATGAGAGAAAATAAGAATATCGTCAAGATAAACGACGCAGAAGACATCAAGATAATCACGAAGAGTGTCCTGAATAAAAGCTTGAAAGGTAGCAGGTGCATTAGTAAGTCCAAAAGGCATGACAAGATACTCGTAGAGGCCAAGCGGTGTACGAAAAGCAGTCTTCCACTCATCTCCCTCCTTGATTCGAATGAGGTTAAAGGCATTTTTAAGGTCGAGCACGGTAAAGTGTGTACAGCCCTGGACACGGTCAAGGAGATCGTCAATGAGTGGGAGAGGATAGCGGTTCTTTTTGGTGATGGCATTCAACCCACGATAGTCGACACAGAGACGTAAGTCACCGGTCTTCTTTCGTACGAACAGGATGGGTGAAGCTGCCGAAGAAGTGGAACGACGAATAAACCCTTTCTTTAAGTTTGATTCGATGTACTCCGTCAAAGCGTTACGCTCATCAGGTGACAACCGATACATCGTACCAAAAGGCGGGGTCTTACCTTCTTCGAGTTCAATGTCAATGTCATAAGGCCTGTGTGGCGGGAGTTGATCGACATCGACTGGCGAAAATACAGAGGCGAAGGGCATGTACTTTGGAGGGATGTGGGACGTAAAGTCACCGGAAGAGTCATCGGCCGGAGGAGGCTCAATGTCAGGTCCTAGCTCGGATGCCAAGACATGCTCAGACATTGAGGCAAGGTTATATGAAGGAGAACCTAAAGCATGGAAACGTATTAGAGCAACAGGAGAAGATTTAGCATACTTCAAGAATCGACGAGGGTTAACAACCTCAACGCCGAGTTTACGAGAAGGCATAGGAGGGGATCCAGATTCGGAGCGACCGAAGCCAGTCCAAGAGAGGAACGAAGAGACGAAGGGAGACGAGGATGAGGTGGAGGAAGTAGTAGAGTCGTTGGCCAAACACTCTTGCGGATAAGAAGATAGTGGGGAGGGTCGAGAGGCGAGGGAAGAGCCGTTAAGACCGAAGCCTAGACCGACTGTTGTAGCAATAGAATTCAAGTAGGTAGGACCTTGAGGGCGCATAAGACCGAAGCCTTTAGCAGATACAGTGACTGGGGTAGAACGGGAGAGGTTGCAACATGAAAGGGAGAGATCGATGTTCTCCCAATTGATGTGCGGGTTATGGCGACGAAGCCAATCTAAGCCTAGAATAACAGGATAAGAGACAGAAACCACACCGAGGGAGATAACCTCAGCATGTTTGTCGATTGTTAGCTCAGTGACAACATCATGGGTGACCAGCCCTGAAGCAATAGGTCGGTCGTCAACAGCGGTGACAGGGACAGGAACGTCTTTAAGACGACGGGGTATAGAGTGACGTCGGGCAAAAACATCAGAGATACAAGATCCTGATGCACCCGAGTCAACAAGAGCGAAAGTGCGAATGGGTTTTCTGTTAGGGAATCGAAGAGAGACATTGACAAAGAAGTGGTCGGGTGAATTGATAGAAGAGTTAGCAGAAAAGATGTAGAAAGGAGGAGGAACAGAAGATTTAATGGGTATATAATGTCCGTCAGTGGACCGGACATGAGTGGGCTTCACGGCAGGTTGTGAAAAACGAGTCCCTGCGTTAACCGGAAGCCCTGGGACTGTAGACGAGCTACCGGTTACGCTTTTCCCGACTGTTACGGGCGAAGCCCTTTCACGCAGGTGCAAGTTAAACAGGGCAAGAAAGGGTAGATTGCCTAGGTCAGGTTAAGGAATACAAGCTAGAGCTACTGGGTTTATATACTAGGGACCGTGGCTGTACTACGCGAGAGAATAGAATGGTCTAGACTAGGATGATGTCATAATGACGTCAGTTATGACATCATCGTGGAGCAGATGATGTCATGTGGGAGAATTGATAGGTAAGCTAGTCTGGTGATCGTTCATGTGCTACCGGGCCATGTGGTTACTGAGTCACAAGTACAAGTAAGGGAAAGGAAAAGGAAAAGAAAAGAAAAAGTGTACGTTCGTTGTAACATTACCCCCTTCTCATGGGTACAATTTCCCTGAAATTGGTAACTACTTAGTAATCTACAGGTTCGTCGGTGATGTTGGACATGCCGACATTGTCGATGTCGTGGTCCACATAGTTGTCGTCGACATACGTATCAGTAGTGGGGGAGGACGAGGAGGAAGGGTGTCGATTACGACGTGGTCGGGGGCGAGGGCGATGTCGGCGAGGGTTGCGCATAACAGGAAGTCCAACATGGAGGACTTGGGGAGGAGTAGTGGAGCGGGGAGGAGTAGGGGCGGGAGGAGGAAGTTCTATGGTTTCGAACCAGTCTTCAGTGGTGAGGGCGAAGCGACGCCCATCGATGGTAACCGTTTCCATTTCTTCCGAGGGAATTATTCCCCAAATGCCGGCACGAGGGATATTGACTGGTTCGTCATCTCTCGGGTAGATAGGTCGGCTGATCATTCGACCTGGAGGAATGTCAGGGTGGTTAGGAACAGTGACCACTGGTTCCACGCGGACAGGGACAGGAGTTTCGATGGGAATGGGAATGGAAGGTGGGGATGATGGTGCTGTGGGAGCACCAGAATTGGTGGAAAGACCCTCAACTCGCACCGCGAGGAGGTTCACTTCCAGTTCAGCGAGGATGACTGTGAATTCGCGGTAGAGGCCCGCAGCTTCCTGAAGCTGGTTCTCGAGGCGAGCATTGACAAGGTCGACTTGTCGTTGAGTGAGGCGGATGCTGTTGTGGAAGTGGTCTGCCAGGTTGCGTAAAACCTGAATTCGACGAAGAGAGACTTCGAGGCGTTGAGCATCGTTGGAAGTAGTAGTGAGACGTGGAGAAGACATGTTTGAGAGGAGATTCTGTGTAGCTTGGATCGATTGGATTTAGCTGAGGTGTCTAGCTAAGTTTCCGTCTCCTTTTATACGCAGTCAGCATCTCGGTGGCATTGGTGAGATTACCTTCTGGTTCGAATGTGTTCTCGGAGGACGGGTATCCTTTCCACTTGACCAGGTACTTCAGGTGACCTCCGATCTTGCGGTGTGAGAGAATGGCTTCTACTTCATATTCGTCATCTCCATCGATTAGCTCCGGAGGAGGTAGGAGGAAGTTCGGTCCATGTGCTTCGGTCTCACGGTAGGGGGTCAGCAGGGATGCATGGAAGACGTCATGAATCTTCCAATGGTAAGGAAGTTTTAGTTTGTACGTCAATGGTCCTAGAACTTCGGTGATTTCGAAGGGTCCTTCCCTTAGCGGTTTTAATTTCCGATGTTCATATCCAAGCTTGAGATTCTTTCCTTCGAGCCACACCTTTGTTCCCTTTGTGAATGGGGTAAATCTCCGTGATACCCGGTCTGCCACCTTTCTTCTTGCTAACTCGTGTGCTGCTCGTGCTTCATCCCAAATCTTCTGGAGGTTCTGGATGCGGTCTTGTACTGCCGGGACATTTGTTTTAGGATATGCGGTGGGAATAGATTTGGGGTTGTATCCCATCATGATGTAAAATGGTGACATTCCTCTTGATTCGTGGATGCGGTTGTTATGAACAAACTCGGCATCTGCCAGGAGGGTCGACCATTGTTCTGGGTTATTGCCACAGAAGATCCTAAGGTATCCTTCCAATTCCTGATTGGTCCGTTCTGTTTCTCCATCTGTTTGCGGGTGATAGGCGGTGCTAAGTTTGGATTTCGTTCCAATGATGCGTAATAGCTCCTTGAACGCATGAGAAGCGAATTGGGGTCCTCGGTCCGATATTAGAGAATCCATTAGCCCAAATCTTTTATACACGTGTTGGTGTAATGCCTCCGCTGTTCCTAATGCATCGATCTTCTTTGTGCAGGGTGTGAAAATTGCCCCCTTCGAAAGGCCATGGTCTACCACGACCATGATAGAATCGTATCCATGAGACAGTGGGAGATCTGTGATGAAGTCGGTGGAACAGTCTGCGAATGGTCTATTTGACTTTGTGGGAATTGGATGAATCGGTGGTACTGTAGGGTGAGTGTTGACCTTATTCTGTTGACAGACACTGCACCCTAAAACATAGTTTGTTACAAAGGAATGTAGACCAGGCCACCAATAATCCCTAGAAACCAGCTCCTTCGTTTTGAATATGCCTGGGTGTCCCATAACAGGTAGGTCATGGTGGTCATGAACAATACGCCTGCGAAGACCTTCATTTTGAGGGACATATGTCCGTCCTTTGAAGGTGATAAGGCCATCTTCGATTTCCCAGTCATGAAGATCCGCTTTCATTCCGGTCGTACCATTTGACTTCAGGGCTTCTATTGCATCTCGCACAATAGGATCCATCATTGTGGAAGAGAGTATTTGTTCTTTCAGAGTTGTATCCACCCTTCGTACAAATAGTGCATCTGGAAGTAATACCTGGAACGTGTCTTCGCTACTGTCGTCGTCGTAGAGGGGGTTTCTGGACATTGTGTCTGAGATAACCATTTGGCTTCCTGGTACATGTTTCAGGATGTAGTCAAACCGTGATAGGAATAGATGCCATCGTCGTTGTCGTGGTGTTAGCCGTTGCGGCATGCGGAAGTATGTGAGGTTCTGATGGTCGCTGCAAATAACCAGCTTGTGTGAAGATCCTTCGAAATAGTGCCTCCATGCGGTTAGCCCATGAATGATACCAAGTAGTTCTCTATCATAGATTTCATAGTTCTTCTCTGCGGGAGAAAAACTTTGTGATAGGAATCCGCATGGGTGCCAATCTCCGTTCATGTCCCGTTGCCGAAGAACAGCACCTGTGGCAAATTTGCTGGCATCTGTTTCCAATACAAATGGTTTGGTGGGATCCGGAATACTGAGAACTGGTGCCGAGGAAAATTTCGCTTTCAATGTGTCAAATGCTTTCTGGCATTCTTCCGTCCATGACCATGTGACATCCTTCTTGGTAAGGTCATGCAGTGGGCGTGCGAGCTCTGCATAATGTCGAATGAATTTACGGTAGAAGTTTCCAAATCCTAGGAAGGATCGTACTTGCTTGACCGTTTCCGGTTGTGGCCAAGTTCGGATTCCTTCCAATTTGACTGGGTCCATATGCAGTTCACCTGGTTTGACAATAAGGCCTAAAAATTCTACTTCTGTTGCATCAAAGACACATTTCTCCGCCTTCAAAAACAAATCGTTCTCCCGTAGCCTTTGTAGGATGCGTTGAATCCGTCGTCGGTGTGTTTCCTTGTCTTTTGAAAAGACTAGCATGTCATCCATGTAAATGACAAGCCATCCTTCATCCAACATATCTCGAAACAGGTCGTTCATCATGTGTTGGAATGTGGCAGGGGAATTACATAGTCCAAAAAACATGACCGTGGGTTCGAATAGTCCTCTGTTGGTTTTGAATGCCGCTTTCCATTGATCTCCATCTTTGATGCGGACATTGTTGTATCCGCTTCGAAGGTCTAATTTTGAAAAGATGGTAGCCCCTGTCAACTTGTCCAATAATTCACTGATTAGTGGTAAGGGATACGCATCCTTGATAGTTCCTTCATTGAGATACCGGTAGTCTTGGCAAGGACGTAATGAACCATCCTTTTTTCCTACGAAAAAGAAGGGACTTGCCATCGGCGATTGAGAGGGACGAATATATCCTTTCCGAAGGTTTTCATCTAAGAACTCGTCTAGCTTGGTTTGTTCGAGAGGGGATAGCGGGTAAATTTTGAAATTCCTTGGCTGGAAGTCAGGCTTCAAGTTGATGGCATGATCATAAGGACGTGACTCTGGAAACCTTTCCGCTTTCTTTTTCTCAAAGACGTCTAAGAACTCGTGATAGTCTTTAGGAATCATTTCTTCGAGCGGTTTTGCCATCTCCTTCTTGGAAGCTTCCTGTGCCATTGCCATTGCCGGGTTGACCTTTGCACGGATCCAAGCATCACATCCATAGGTATATCTCATCCCATGCATGGTGCGCGTGATGCGTCCTATCCGTGGTCCGTAGTGCCGAGGTGTTTCAGACTCGGTTTCTATGGTTAATGGGTCGTCCTCTTTTATCCAAACATGACAAGTAGATTCCCCTTGGATGTATGAGATAAGAAGTTCTTGAGGTTGTAACGCCTTTAGTCTTTCTTCCACCGTTGGTTCCTGAAATTGTTCTTCGTTCTCCTGTGGTACTTCTTCTTCTACCACCATGGATTCCGAGTCAGGCTGTGCTTCATCAATCTCCTGGGATACTTCTTCTATTATCCCCGAGGATTCCTTGGGGGGAATGTCGGACCTTCCTTCTTCATCGTCATCCACCGTTTCACATGTAACCTTCTGTACTTGACCACAGCTAGGGAGCAGTTGTGATTCCAGTTGGAAGATTCGTCGGAGACGACTGGTGAGAGTATAGAGCCTTGTCTTGCTGAATTCAACAGTTCCTTTGATCCAGTCAATCTTCGGATTGTACTGCCGAAGCCATGAGAGTCCCAGAATTACATCTTGGTCCCCAAGGGAGGTGACTAGGTACTTAATTAGGTGATTGTTGTCTCCTAACTTTGTACTGGCCCATACGCATTCGGTAATATATCCTCTGACATTAGGGGTTCCATCGACATTGAAGACTGGTATTGGAGTTAGCAGTTTTGTGGTCTGAAGTTGATGCTTTGCGACATAATTGGCATCGATAAAGACTCCTCCAGCTCCACTGTCAATGAGGGCTTTTGGTTCAACGGTTTTCGCTCGCTGCATAATAGATAACGGGATATTCATTGACTGTCCGTTTAATTCTGCTACAAGTACATGCGAGATCGTTATTCCTAGCGAGACTGACGTTGAGACAGTTCGCCGGTTCAAAAACCCTGGTTCTCCAAAGACTCTATGGCTTCCTTCTTTGCCTCATCGTCCAGGCCATTGATGATGGCTCTGACTTTGTCAGCAGGAGTGTTGGTATCTACTTGTCGTACGTGGGAGTGGTTCGAGTCTCCATTAGGACATTCCCTAGCCATGTGCCCTACCTGTCGGCACCTGAAACATCTTCCTTCTTTCATCATCTTCTCTCGTTCGTTATCGGTAAGTCGGCGAATTGTCTTGAATCGACCAAAAGATCTCCCTCCACGGCTTTGGTATCTCACCGGGGGTCGATAAGTGGTCTTCGAGGGTTGCTCCTTCTTGGGTCGGGATTGGTATACTTCGTCCAACCTTTCTGCTGCTCCATAAAGATCTTCGAAGGTCTTGATCGTCGCAGGGTCAATTGAGATGATCTTGTAAGCCAATCCATCTTTGAGCCCATCCAAGAAATAATCTCGGAGAACTGCAACTTCCGTGATGTTTGACTGCTCTCGAAGTGGTCGAAAGGCTGCAACGTACTCCTTTACTGTTCCCGTCTGCTTCAGTGTTCTCATTGCGGAGATTGCAGAAGAGACTTGGGAAACGGGTGAGAAGTAGTCGATGAATGCTTTCTTGACTTTGTTCCAGTCAAACACATCTTCCACCTTGGCTCCTGTGGCCGTGCTTGCTTTGTCCAGGGTGTCACTGTATTCGACTGCCCAGGGTCCTGCCGTTCCTCCTTCACAACATGACAGGAGGTAGATGGACTTCTTGAAGTTGGTGTCGAATGTTGTGGGGTCGAGGGCAAACTTCCAGTCGCAGTGTTTGGTGATTTCTCGGACACGATTGGCATTCCCATCGAACTTGGTTTTGAGTTCGATTTTGGCGTTAGTCGACATATTGGTTTGGGTGGTAGAGATGGATGAAGAGGGTTGGGATTGGGGGTTCGGCGGTGGAATGCTTTGAGTTGGGGTATTCTGGACTGGAGTTCGGCTGCGTGGTGGTGGAGTCTTTGGTCTGGGAGGCGTCTGTGGTCTGGGTAGCGGAGTTGTTGGTCTGGGTTGCGACGAGGGTATGGGTGGTGTCGGTGTGGAGGAAGTACCTGAGCTGGATGCCTGTGCTCCTGCGTCTGCCCACTCACTGTCAAGAACGGCGTAATGGTTTTCGAGAGGTTGCCCCGAGGAATTACTAGTGTATTCCCAGGTACCGTTCTGACTGTTGAATTCGATGAGTCGCTTGTTAAGGAAACGGTGTCCAGTTGATGTTGAAACTCGTGACCGCGGTGGTGGGACTGTTTCGGAGACGTTGTGGGTGAGGCTGGGATCGTGGAATCTGTTTGTGGGAACAGACTCTTGGGAACCGTCGGCGAATCGCCAGACACGTTCAAAGGTGAGAGTTCGGTCGTCTAGCCGGTAAAGACCGTTGGCAAAGACAGACCCGTGTGGAGGATTGCTAAAATTTCTATTGGCCACTATGTACTAAAAGTGTCCCAACTGCAAGCAGTTGTGCGAGACAGCTGAGGTTTTCTGCTCAGTGCTGCGAGGAAGACACTTCTCCAAAGAAGACTCGAGCACCTGGGATCGCCAAGCGTTATCGACTTCCTGGGAACTATCCGCGTTTGTCTCTCGACTGGCTAACGCGTGTAAAACTATCCGTGTTTGCCTTTTGGGCTGACTAACACGTTTATAGGAATTTAGTGTCGGCGACGAGAGGGTCCTGGGGTGGGGTTTCGTTCTTGCTTGACTTGTGGACGGGTTGGTTCTGGGTTCTGTCGAAGGCGTTGGGCAAAGTTGTTAAGCTGTCGGTCAATGTTCTGGAGGTCTTCTACTCGCTGGAGAAGTTCGTCTCGTTCGTAGTCCCAGTAGTGGTGGTGTTCTTGGATTTCAGTGCTGATGGCGTAGACGTTCTGGTAGGTAACAGTGACAATGTTTTCGATGTGCTGGAAGTATCGGTATACGATGTAGGCAAGGGTAACTTGGGCAAGGAAGAGAAGTGTTACAAGGAGTTCGAGGAGAGATGTCATAGACAGAGTTTCAGGGTTCAGGTTTCGAGGTTTCTGGGTTCAGAGTTCTGTCGCTAACGTGTGGGACGATAGCGATGGTAAGAGCAACCTGACCTTTTGTTACGGGCGAAGCCCTTTCACGCAGGTGCAAGTTAAACAGGGCAAGAAAGGGTAGATTGCCTAGGTCAGGTTAAGGAATACAAGCTAGAGCTACTGGGTTTATATACTAGGGACCGTGGCTGTACTACGCGAGAGAATAGAATGGTCTAGACTAGGATGATGTCATAATGACGTCAGTTATGACATCATCGTGGAGCAGATGATGTCATGTGGGAGAATTGATAGGTAAGCTAGTCTGGTGATCGTTCATGTGCTACCGGGCCATGTGGTTACTGAGTCACAAGTACAAGCAAGGGAAAGGAAAAGGAAAAGAAAAGAAAAAGTGTACGTTCGTTGTAACATCCACTGGCAGCTCAGAAGAAGCTCGGTAATATGACTAGTGGGTTGACTCGTAGCTAAGAGGCCGAGGTTGTCATCTATGGGATCCACTTCGGGTGATACTCGGAGTTCTCCAGCCTCACGGATTCGAGCTTCAAGATCACTCTCGTTTCAATCTTTCAATCTTTCCATCACCTATCATTCTTACAATCACTTACTAGGTGACCCAACTAACCAATATCAATAGCTACCGATATAATCTACTCGTAAGTTTTACAGTGTTTTGTATGATTTCTTTCGCTTCTGCAACTTTTCAGGCGAAGGCGCACGAACTTGTCGTTTTTGATTTTCACGTGGTACATTCACGGCTTTG
The DNA here is from genome assembly GCA_038087015.1 of Cerrena zonata. Lineage (NCBI taxonomy): Eukaryota > Fungi > Basidiomycota > Agaricomycetes > Polyporales > Cerrenaceae > Cerrena > Cerrena zonata. The sequence continues at coordinate 6,623 of JASBNA010000103.1, read as the reverse complement.
TCGATAGGTGTTATATGTGCTGATTAATGAAAGTATTAGGTATGTTACTTAGGCACCATTTGAGACTTACTTATTCTGTTTGTATGTGTAGAGAGACCAACTTGGGACAGTTTATCATCGAGCGATCCTAAGATTTGTCTTAACTCTTGCACGGGAGGGCTTTCCGCAAAGCGTATTCGAGGATCTGGTTGGCTGAGGGTGGTGATGATCCCATGAAGCATCGGAAGAACAGACTGAATATCATGGTCGAGGTGTGTTTGAAGCTGGAAGGTGAGAGCCTGTGTATTTGAGTTATGCGCTAAGTTGATGTCTGATTGGATGGGAACAACAAGAGTGTGAGATGTCATCATATCTATAGGGGATACACCAGTCACAATGGCTTCGGTCGGCAAGCAGCTGTCCTCCCCAGCCTGACTATTTTTGTCCTCCTCATCCCCTTCCTCCCAGTCACTCGGATTCTGGGTAGGTTGCAGGTCGCTTTGAAGCATCAGCTCCCGCTCCAAGGTGAGTAGTGGCGGCGGTATTATTGTAACGCCTGGCGGTGGATTTTCCAGCTCGAGTCCTGTGCATTTGGCAAAATGTACAGGAAACCCAGATGAATGTAGATTCTCGTTAACTGCCGGTGCAGTGAGGGCATAATCATATGTCGTCTCATACCAGCGGCGGTTTTTGAGTTCGATTTCAATTGCCTCACCAGTTGTTGTCGGGAAGCGGTAGGTTTCTTCGATTTGATGTTTGTCTATCCAGTCCTCGATAACAATACGGTACGCTCGCAAGTGTTTGCAAGCACCAATTCTTCTGACCAAAAAGTCTGGGCATGTACATGTCGCATGGCCAGATGGATGGAATGTGAGCCAGTAGAATCGTCCACAACCACGGGATGATTCACACTTTGCCCACTGTTCATAGAGCCGTCTGGCTGTAATGGGGCGAAGAAGACCTCGTGCGATAATTTCGCGTGCAAGATCATCGCGTGCTTGGTCATAAGAAAACCACACCCTTGGGGTGTCGCGCATGATACCTTGGGATGCTAGGACGCGTTCATCGCTTTCGCGTTGACTCATAATGGGTAGACCATTAGCCGCTGCTTCGAAGCGTTGTGCCTTCCATAAGGTATAGCCGACAACCATACGACGATGGGCATAGATCTGTGGGAGTATGAGCTTGACTAGATGATGAATAAGTACATCATGACGAAGCCGACGTCCTGCATGTTTCCATTGGGGTATATACTTCTTTTTTAGGCTTCCATTCAGAGCCTCCAAATGGTTTGTTGTTGGAAGAACACCTGAGATAGGTATCTTCAAACGCTGGGATGCCTCTTCACGCCCACATTTTGACCAACTTTTCCACATCTCGACCGACATCCAGGTTGACCGTAGGTAGGCTAGGAAACTAAGGGCAGCTTCGCCAACTCTCACAGCATGTGGGTCGCCATGAGTGAGCATCTCCGTAAAGTCTGCTTCATTCTGTCCAAGTAATGCAAGTGCCACTTCATAACGGACTGAATCGAGAAGTCTACGTGGTGACCAAAAAAATAATTAATTAACTTTGTCAATCATTTATTATAACGAGAAAAACATACGCTTCCTCCAAAGCGAATAATTGTGCTTTGACTGAGGATCGCCAACGATGTGTTTCTCCTTTGGGTAGGAGATGTTTCCGTTTATTTGTCCAACACTGTCGAACATGAAACTTACACAAAATGAGTGTAATTTCCGGCCATGTGAGCATAAGAGCACCTCGCTCTCTTGTGTCGGTATCAGTGATTGCAACATAGGGTTCGAATCGCTCGCTGTTGCGAACTCCTAGTGAATTTTTCCAGCATGCAAACAACTCTGCTAGAATTGCTGTATCGTAGCCGGCATGAGTTGCCTTCGTTCCTGTAGGTGCAGAGAACAAGAACATGGAAACAGGTAAACCCGCTCCTGTTTCATCAATTCCGAGTGCAATCCAGAGTAGGAGGCGAGAACTGCATAGTCCAAATGTACCATCAACAACGACTTGTTTCTTGTGGCAGTAAGTCCATGCGGCATCTTGCATCTCAGGAGTTGAGATACAGACTTTAAGACGATCGTTGGTGTCCGTCCTAGCTGTGTAGTAGAATATAGCTTGGGCAAGCTCCGGCTTGTATAGCGGACTACCAGAATTGAGCCAATCATCAACATTGCACTCAGGACGATTGTCGATATGAATCCCATAAGCCTCAAGATTGTGTCGGCGATATAAGCGACTGAAATCGCCAGGAAGGATCTCATAACGAACATTGAGACATGCAGAATCTAAGTTCTTCGTTTGGTTTCGATACGCATGGCGTTGGATCATATCGAGATTTGTTTTTTGTATTGTATTTACACTACTGGCAACATTAGCATTCCAGTAGCATTTATATTCTACTATTGGTAGTAAATTATCGTACCTTGCACCCTGACGAAGCTGTCTTAATGCGACCTCTATGACATGGTCATGAATAGGGACAGGGGGGTATCTGACCAGACGAGATTCTCGGCAGGCATCATTATGCTCAAAGAAACCTACAACTCGAGTAATCACTCGAGGCTGCATATCAAGATATGTGATATCGGCGTGAACTAAACAGCCTGTGAAATCGTAGGCTGCACGTCGACGCCATTCAGAGGTCGAGTCACTAGGAGATGTGTCAGGATGGTCTGTCTTCTTCTGTTGCTTCCCACGTTGACGAGACGGTGTGTCATATCCACATACACTTGATTACAGAATTTGTTATATAGATGCGAGAGAAATAACACAAATGTACAAAAATACCATTGGTAGAGAGTACGGACTACCTTGACATCTCCCTTCCGAGACCATCTCCACACATTGGCTATACTCCAACGGCTTTCAAGCATGGCTAAAGAGTGTTGATCGAGGTTACGTTCCGTAAGAAAGGCTGTAGCTGTAGTTTGACCAGATGGTGTTTCGGGAAAAACCTTCGCTACTCGGGAGCCATTTGGTCCATGAATCTTGTGAATTGCTTCGCGTTGCGCTTCTGTACAATACAACGCAGCAACATTAAACTAAGAATCGAAGTTGTCAGTAAGTAGAAGAATAAGGAAGATAGAAACTTTGACTACCACCTTAACGTCAAGTTTTCGGTCATCCCATTGCGTAGATGATGGCGCTGATGTATATGATGGAGTCTGGAGTCAAAATTATGAGCAGTTTCCGGAGGATGTACACAAACAAGAGATCTTACCATGGGGAGGTATGGCGAGCTTGAAAGTACTCATGAATTGTTGGAAAGATGGAATCCTTTCGAAGAGGGGGGGACAATGCGAGACATTCAGCTACACCCTGCAATAGACCCTGAAAATAACCCAAGTCCGAGTCAGTACAGAATTTTGGGTATGCTGCTTCCACAATGAAAACAAAGCCTGTCTGGAATACGAAGAAACATGGTTTTACTTTGCACCATATGACTCGGGTCTTCCTGCGAGGGCATCGGGTCCCAAGGATGGAAAAGAAACCACAAATTTGAGAAGTTGTGTATTCTGTTCGCTCTCAGGTTGACAGAATCAGAAAGAAATGTCTTCTATTGGTAGATGTAAAGCTTGGAACATTAGAAAGCAGAGTGAGACTCACCAAACAAGGATTACGAGCATGAGGTACTACATGGCCGGAATACCCAAGTATTTGCTATCGAAGACATACCAAGGGTATGTTCTTTGATATATGTCGCAGATCATTTTGAGAACCATCGAATCCTTTTGAGAACAGTCGAATCACGTCGAGATTTACTGAAGCGCGTTCAGATTGAGAGGAACGGAGGATATTACTAAGCGTCAGTTGAAATTTAAGATATAATGATATGTACTTATCTGGGACATGACATTAACGGAAGAGAAGGGGGCGGCGTAGACGTTGACATATCCATGGTACAACGACAGCCTTCTCTACTATTTGACTTTTGACAGGACAGGACAGGACCTGTCAGCTTTCGAACTGTACTTGCTTCTTGTATTGCGTCATTCTTTGGGACGGCCGACTAGCCTGTCCAACCCGATCGTATCCGCTCGCATACTTCGAAAACGAGGTACATGAAACTGAGTACACCAGGAAATTCGGAAGTGAACAAAATAGGGACGTTGAGTGTACTGTCTAGCCCTCGTGAATGGAATGTTTTCGAAAGTGTATGGCGTAGTGACTTTATCACAAGGTATTGCACGGGTCGTATTATATGCAGAAGCCACTACCACTATCATAGGTTGAACCGCCGGAGCCCCGACTGGAATCCCGTTACTATTTGGTCGAAGGGATCTACGTGGTGTCATATTGGGGCATTCAGTAACTCACCGCAGGTAGGTGCGCCTGATAAAATTTAGAAGCCACTTGGCTTGTATTGATGGTCGATGCTTATTCTATCTTAGAATCTTCGTCATGGATTTACATGGTACGTCCGAGTCGCTCTTTTCATATATTGGCCATATTTGGAATGAGGCTTGAAGGTTATAGCAAATAGACGTAAATAGACGCACACAACGTGACAGCTCTACTACAATATCGTTATAGACAACTACTACATATTCAAAATGAAACATGATTAATACATCCAAATCAACGTCGAGCTCCGTGTCAAAATATCGATTTATTCTCGAGCAGAAGAGAGGCCATAGGGAGGACACGACACCGCTGGAGGCTGTTGTTCGACTCTTTTTACTCTTGGTCACGACTCACCGCCGGGATGTCGTCCACAGAACATTTTCGGCTAGTAGAGAATTTTGTACTTCACGTAGTTGTACTTCCACACACCTATGTCATAGTAGTACATCTAAATTGCATTCACCTATGTGTATATCCCAAATTACAAAATATTGGCCAGCAGGAAAGCACGCTGTTCGAAAGCCTTTTTGACAGTCGGTACAGCTTCTAACTTGGCATGCCACCTTGAGGTTGATAGTCAGAATGGTGGAAGATGGCACATAGATTTATATGGGACCTACGCGGATGTGGCAGGGAAATCCCTCTTGAAGTTAAAGTCCTTGTCATCCTTCAGCATGGAGCTGAGAGCGAGGTAGTTCCAGCTATCATACACATCATCCGAGTAAGAATAGAATTCTCGGTCAAAGTTTGTTTCATATACGTACGGAATAAAAGATAAGTCGGCGAGTGTCATCTTGTTTCCAACCAGCCATTCGTTCTTGGAAAGTACGCTCTCCAAAACTCCAAAGACACGTAAAGTTTCAGTCCTGTATCGTTCTATGGCGGAAGGGAATTTCTCTGGGTGTCTTGCGGAGAACCAATGGAATTGTCCAAAGTAAGGACTACCACGATCCAGTCAACAAGTGTACCAATACCAGTGAGAATTGAGCGGCGACATACCCTTGGCCGGACGACTGGAAGAAAAGCCATTGGATGATCTGGTACTTCTCTCCCATATCAGCACTCATCAGATGTTTATCTTTATCGTATCTATCGACCAGGTAAAGTAGGATTGCGTCGGATTCCCTACAACAGAAAGGAAGGGATGAGCACCAAGCACTGGCAGAGTATATGCGGCGTACTATGCACGTACCAGAGAACGAAATCGTTGTTACTGTGATCAATGAGAGTCGGAATCCGGCCGTTCGGATTGAATTTAGTATGTTCGGGGCTCCTTTGTTCTCCTTTGTCGAAATTGAGGAATTTCGTCTCATACGTGAGTTTCAGCTCGTCGAGTACATAGGAAACTTTCCTGTCGATACAAAGATGAGCGAGGGACTGAATGGTGGATATGAGGAGGCCTTTACCATCCGTTGGGACCACCTACGTGGCTATAAAGCGTGAACTGCTTGCTGTCGGACATTTCAAAGTACGACTATGCGGCGGTATTCAAATGAACTGACAGATAAGATGCTCCTCTGCACACGACTTTATACTCGAAATTCGTAGGCCAGATTCAAAGTTGTTGGGGATGACCCACCCCACCGTCCTGTATCACATGCGGCTGACTCGGTGTATGAATCATGAGGTGAGGTAAGCTGTGAATAAGTAATGTTAGTTTGTGCGTCCCGACATGTCATATTCTGTCCATTTAAGGTGAGCATTTGTACATCTGACATGGCATTCACAGAAGTATGGGAAAGAGATGTAACCGGGGGCGCGCCACGACATTTAGATTATCCCCAGAGACGAATCACAATGCTACCGATTTCACCGAAGGCCCTCAAAGACCTAAGGGGTCGGGTCCTATCTGGCTCCTCATTGGTAAATGGGCGGTATCTCCCTAGGATCAGAACTTCATGTGACAAAGATTGGAGATGTCAGTCAAAGTTGGGACTTTGCCTAAGAGTGGTACTATCCACCTCACTTCGTTCAAGTGGAACCAACCCCACAATAAATATCAAAGGCTGGCTCATTAGTAATATAAGGATATACTTCACCTCACCTTGACGATATAATAACGAAGACTGCAAATACGCCTATGTCCAATTACAAACATGAGGCGCTACGGTGCAATCGGAGGGCCAGAACACCCCATCGTGTTCAACTTCCTTACCTAGAACAAGAACAAAGATAGATACGTGTTCTAACGCGTACTATCTGTGATGTGTCGTGTCGCTCCGCGGTGGGGTTCTTCAGGGCTTGTAAGCAATCCAGTTACTTTCTCACATTGAACTATAGTG